>JAFEMH010005143.1:0-176314 GCA_022495995.1 Adenophora triphylla var. japonica | reverse complement strand
CCCACTCAATCAAGGCATGTGGACTGGAGATGGCAACCGCCACAAAAGGCATCAGTATAATTCCAGGGGCTTCGGCAAAGGACTCTACTTGGCAAGAGAAAAGGCACGAGAGCTGGCTGGCAGATTTAGAGTGACTCTCCTGATCCCGAGACAAGGACCAAATCTATGATCCTCACCTATATGGGAGATATGATCACCTTCTGCGATGAAGATTTGCCAAGAGATGTCTCCCAACACAATGAAGCTTTGTACATCACTATCGGCTCAACACCATGTCACTCCCTGGGGTATTAGTGGACAATGGATCATCGGTAAACGTCCTTCCCCTCTCATGATGAGGGCCCTCCGCATAAATGAAAGGCGCGTGATCCCGTCTACCCGGACTGTCAAGCCTGCGACGGTTCGTCTCGTCCCATTCTGGGACGGTGACTTGGAACTCGGTACGAAACCCAAATGGTGCCCGCAAAGTTCCCATGTAATGGATATCCCTGCGAGTTGGCAGCCCTACTAGGGCGCCCTTGGTTGCATCACATGAAAGCCATAGCCTCCACTCTCCACCAATGCGTCAAATTCATCAGCCGGCAGGAGACCTTGAAGTCATAAGGGTGGGCAGCTTCCTCATAGGAACGAAGCTGAAACGATAGCCAAGCGCCCGCAGTGGAACACCGGGGCTACATCCTTCAAGAGGCAAGTCTCGCCAGCATCCTTTGGAATCCGGCGATGCCAACTATGTCGACACACTCAAGCGAGCGGACTCCGAAGAAGTTCGATTCATCAAATTTAATTGCTATTTCCAACACTTGGAGGCGTGCTGGAAGGAAACGCTGAACACCGCCATGATGCAGGCACGCAAGTCCCCGGTCCTCGATCACAGATTTGTCGTATTCTGCAAACCCATTCTTTGGCCTCGCAGGCGAGGAGATTTTCATGATGAAAGTCGCAAGGACACCGGCAGACTCCGCTCGAATCTGTAAACGTCGTATGGGACGTCCTCCTTGCTGAACTACCTCCGAGCCTTTCCGCTCAGGGTATGGGACATGAGGATTTTTCTAGCAGCTCACCGAGCACGCAATACGTCCTTACATCTGGATTGAGACGGTCAGGTTGTGACAAAACGGAAATCCCCAGGGTGAGGAAGATCCCTACATCCACATGCTCAGCTTTTGGGCACGCCAAACACAATTGATTCTGGTTCAGACAAAGAGATGATAGCAACTGAAGAGGGAGCACAGAGACCATGCCTTTCCCGAGTTGTGAAGCCAGGCAGCGATGCCGCTGAGGATTGGGAAACCCTCTCAGGCCCGTCAGCGACCAAAGAGGAAATGATCACCAAGCTTGGATTGGTCCCCCGTCCTTTCAGTGTCAACCTTTGTAAAGTCCTCCGAGTCTCTCATTGTTTGAGTTCGAGATCTCTCAAAGATCATGGATAGTTCTAGCACCTGGAGACTGCGAGGTCTGTCAGCGATGACGTTGTATTCCACTTCGTCTTCAATGAAATGATGAACCTTTCTGAGTATCCCTTAATTGCCGCTTTAACTAATGATGAATTAACTAATAATCTAAAAGACAGTTAATAACGATTCACTAGATGAAGAGGCGGACACATTAAATGAACAATATATCAAAGAAATCTTTAAGCAGGTTGTCCGGAAAGAGGAAAATCGAGCCCAAGCTGCCAAGGAAATTTTGACAAGTGTGAATTTGGGAACTGCGGAAGAGCCTAAAGAGACGCGGATTGGTAGTTTCTTCGAAGGGATTGAAAGGGATGCCCTAATCGAGCTGCTAAAAGAATTCGTGGATGTGTTCGCAATGGTCCTATAAAGATATGCAGGCCTCGATCCTTCCATAGTTGAGACCGAATACCGCTCGACCCAGAAGTCAAGGCCATGAGGCGGAAGCTAAGAAGAATTAAGCCCAAATGGTCCTTACAAGTGAAGAGGAAATAGAAAAGATGCTCAGAGCAGGTTTCATCAGGGTCATTGAATACCCAACATGGCTGTCCAACATAGTGACGGTGACCAAGGCCAACGGAAAAATCCGATGCTGCGTGGACTTCAGGGATCTGAACAAAGCCAGTCCAAAAGACGATTTCCCCTACAAACATCGACATTTTGGTAGATTCCACGGCCAACCATGAAGTCAAATCCTTCGTCGCGGTTTTGCCAGCTACAACCAAATCAGAATGGCAGAAGAAGATCAAGCCAAAGCAGCCTTCACAACCCCTTGGGGCACATACTGCTACACGGTCATGCCATTCGGACTGAAGAATGCTGGGCTGCGTAGAAGGGCAGCTACAGCTCTGTTCCATGACATGATCCACAAAGAAATTGAGAGTCTATGTGGACGACATGATAATACATTCCGGAGGATCAGATGGCCAGCACTTTATTGATTTGAGAAAATTCTTCGGCCGCCTCCAGAGACCACGGCATGAGACTGAATCCGGCCAAGTGCACTTTCGGTGTAAGACGAGGTAAGGTGCTAGGATGTATGGTGACAGACGGGGAATCAAAGTAGATCCCCAGAAAATCAAGGCGATAGTTGAAATGAAGCCACCCAGGACACTGGCAGAAGTGAAATCCTTCGTGGGAAGGCTCCAATACATAAGCCGCTTTGTAAATCAGCTGACCTCGATCTGCGAGCCAATCTTCAAGTTGATGAAGAAAATGCCTACACAGAATGGACCCCAGAATGTCAACTTGCCTTGACAGATTAAGGCATACCTTGTGAATCCCCGATTCTCTGCCCACCACATCGGCAAAAGCCACTCTTGCTGTGTCTGGCTGTCACGGATACGGCAATTGGGGCTACTGCTAGCTCAAGAGAAGAAAGATTCCAAAGTCGGAAACGCCATCTATTTCGTAAGCGGGAAGCTCCAAGGAAGCGAACTCAATTACTCTGCTTGCGAGAAGACTTGCGCAGGTTTCATCTGGGTAGTGGGAAAGTTGAAACACTACATGCAGTCTCACCCGATACATCTTGTTTCAAGGATAGACCCCATCAAATATCTGTTCGACAAGCCTTCCATCTCCATGAGATTGGCAAAATGGTCGTTCTTTTTGGCCGAATATGACATCACTTATGTTTCAAGGAAATCCGTAAAAGGACGCATAATGGCAGAACATCTGGCCGATTTCCCAAGTGATGAGTCCCGAGGACCTGAACCTCAATTTCCCGATGATGGAATCTTCGCTCTAGAAGGAGAAAATCACTGTCAACTCTTCTTCGACGAGCGTCAAACAAAGAGGGGAACGGGATCAGGAATGCTTCTTGGTCGATCCTGCTGGCGAACACACCCCCGTGGCAGTGGCGGCTGAACTTCAAAGTCACCAACAGCAGCTCCTGAATATGAAGCTTGCATAGCCGGGTTGGAAGCCGCCCTTGAAAGAAATATCAAGGGATTGGAGGTGTATGGTGACTCTGCCCTCATCATCAATCAGGTCTGTAACAAATGGAAGACCGTAATCCAGGTTTGCAGAAGTATCATGCTTGCATGGAAGAACTAGTGGCTCAATTCAAAGAAATCAACTTTCATTACTCCCAAGAGACCGAAACAGGTTCGCAGATCCTGTGGCTGCGCTAGCCTCTCTTGTCGAAATACCTGAAGGAAAGTCTGTTAAACCATTCAGAGTCGGGAGAAGAGAAAACCCCGCCTATTGCTTCGAAATTGAAGCGGAAGCCGAACTGATCAATGATCCCTGGTACACTCAGATTTACCAGTACCTGAAGGATGGCGAGGCCTCTTTCAAAAATGAAGATGGGGAATATAAAGAAGGAATCAAAGCGAAAAGTCTCTCAGCCCTGAAACGGCTCGCCTCCCATTATGTTCTTTTGGGAAACATGTTATACAAAAAGCGTTATCAAGGCCCCCTCCTGCGATGTATCAGCAAACAAGAGGCTACCGAACTCATGAAAGAAATACATGGTGGTACCTGCGGCCCTCACATGAATGCTCGAGCTCTGATGCAAATCATACTGAGAATGGGGTACTTTTGGATCTCCATGGAAACCGACTGCATCCAGTTCGTCAAAAGCTGCGACAAATGTCAGCGATACTCAAATCTTAATCACTTGCCTCCTCACGAGTTATACTGCATGACAACCCCTTGGCCTTTCGTCACTTGGGGAATTGATGTCATAGGCAAAATCACACAGTCGGCAGTAACGGCCACGAGTTCGTCCTGGTAGCCGTGGATTATTTCACCAAGTGGGTTGAAGCAAAGTCCTACAAAATCCTCAACTCGAAGAAAGTTGCCCTCTTCATCAAAGAAAACATCATGTGCAGATACGGGTTGCCAGCCGAAATCATCTCAGATAATGGATCCCACTTCGAAGGGGAATGTGAAAGGCTCGGCGGAATTCCGAATAACCCGTCACAGTCATCTCCCTGCAGGCCCCAAACCAGCGGAGCCGTCGAAGCAAAGCAAGACTCTGGAAAATATCATCCGAAAATGGCTGTCCAAGCGGCAGAGATTGGCCCGAGAAGTTACACCTGGCACTCTGGGGCTGCAGAACATGATCAGAGACGGCGGCTGGGGAAACACCTTTTGCCCTCACATACGGAATGGAAGCCGTACTCCCAATCGAGCTGGAAATCCCCTCGCTCCGTATACTGCTGGAAAGCCAGATCAACGAGGTCGAATGGCTCCAGAGTCGCCATGACGAATTGGCCCTACTAGACGAACGCCGATTGAAGGCCATGGAACACATCCGGGCCTACCAAGGAAGAATGGCTAGAGCCTTCGACAAGAAAGTAAAGCATCGGGAAATCCGAGAAGGGGATCTCGTTTTAAAAGAAAAGCCCCCAGTCCGTATCAACCCCTCGGCAAATGGGAGCCTGTATGGGTCGGGCCATATATCGTCCAGAAGATCTTCTCCGGAGGAGCCATGCACTTGCGGACCTGACGGGAATCCCTTTGTACACCCGGTGAATGGTGACAAGGCTGCAGATACTACACGTAAAACAAAAAAAAAAGAAGAAAGAAGGAAAAGTGCTAAAAGAGTAATACCCAACTAGGTTGAAAACCCGAGAAGGGCGGCCTAGGTAAAAACAGGGTTGCACAAAAAAAACAACAAAAAAACAAAAAAAAAAAAAAACAAAAAAAAAAAAAAAAAAACAAAAAAAAAAAAAAACAAAAAAAAAGAGTTCACCGGGTTGAACTACGAAGACCTGAGCTCCTCAAAATGAGGGGAACGTGGCAGGAAACGGTTCGGTCTAAAGCACAAATAAAAGCCATACTTTGGCATCAATACAATTGATCAGACCATGAAAGCGTCTCAAAAAACTCTAAAGCAATTCAAATATTCATTTACAAGTTAAAAGCTCTTTGATGAGTCTAAGCCCGATTCATTCCTACAGCTGGCAACCTAAAAAGGAAAACTAAGATACATAATCAAACTAATGTGTCTGCCATGACAAGAAAGGGATACTCGGAAACCTCAGAGTCACTCCAAGCCACTCGTACTGGCCTCTCCCCTCTTCTTCCCCCTTCGAGTCTTTCTCTTCTGAACAGGAAAAATGTCAGTGTTCCTCCTACCAAGCTCTGGTATAGGGACAGGGTCTATCAAACCAGCCTCTGTCAGGGCCTTAGTAGCCCTAGCGTCATCCCTCATCTCCTGTAACCTAGCTGGTAGCATAGGAGCCCTCCTCTCCTGTCTCTTGACGTAAGCCTCATAATCGGTCACAGCGTCTCCGCTCCTGTCATGAGGGTTGGCCCTCGCCTCGGCCCTCCTCCTCTCAGAAACAGTCAGGTCCTCCGCACCCACAATGGCCTCACGCCGTCTCAAAATAGCCACCTGAGTCTCTCCCAGATGCCTCTCATACCAATCCAGGTACCAAGTGGTCAGGAACACCGGTCTCGGACGCCTGAGAATGACCCGAGGAGGAAAGGCATCATACCTCCATGCTTGGGAAAGAAATGGAAACACTGAGGGATCATCCATAGAAACAGGAGCCACCACCCTGGTGGCTACATCATCAAAGCCCTCCAAAGGAACCTGCTCCAGGCCAAACTGTCTCAGAACTAAAGCCGGAATATAGAAGCTGGACTGAGAAAGCCCCGGAAGCATGACCACGGGAGACCCATCCTGAAGCACTCTGCGAGTCTCCACCCGCCAATGAGGCACCGACCATCTGATATCTTCAGTCTGGCGACCCGCCATCCAACGCTCCCACGAGCCCTGATCATCAAAATCTACATCAACACCTCTCCTGGCAAAAGTCCAAGGCCTGATCATATCAGAGGTTTCCCGAAGAACCCCCAAACGCTCCATCAGCCACAGGGTCAAGAGGAACGGGCTGCCCCCGTGCATATACCGTCTGCCGGTGGCCAGCCTATCAAGAGCATGAAGAGTCTCCCCCAGAATCAAAGGAACGACATCTCTGCCCAGGCGACAGTGAACGACAACATCCAGCAGAGATCGATGACAGATCCCAAAGGAATAGACCATGAACAGGGTGCCAAACATACAAAGTGCAAAGGCATCCCAATAGGCATCATCTACCAAACCTAGGCCCCTAAATCTGTCGGGAAGACCGGAAATATCGAAATGATCGGGACCGCGGATCATACCTTGCGCTTCCTCAGGGAAATGATGAAGGAGGACGCACAATCTGTCAGCAAAAGAAGCCCCTCCGGGCAAAGGAACCGCTATCTCTTCCACCTCCGGACCTCCAAGCAAGGCCCGAAATTCTTCGACAGTCGGAACAATCTCGTTGAAGGAAAGGCAAAAGACATGCCTTCTAGTATCCCAAAATGATGAAGAAGCTCTCAAAAGCTCATAATCCGGAATCAATTCCTTGAGAGACCATAAGCACTTCACCTTGTATCTTTCTTCAAAGAAGAACCTCCTCTCATGCATGATTTCCCGGGACCAATCCTTGAACTTGTTGAAGAATGACATTTGGGACTCTTGGGACAATTTTGATGGAGCTTTTCTAAAGTTTTCCATGGATTTTCTCTCTTTCTCCCCGAAAATGGCTGTTGGGACTGGAGGTTGAAGAGGATATTTGAATTTGAAATAAAGCAAGACCAGGTCTGAACCAAAATTAAAGGACAGTGTCAGATGCAGTCCCCATCCGCGCGGATAGGATTGCTTTCCAAAAAAAATCTGCAACAGTCCAAGCTGCTACACCAAAAGAGGAATATTCCGTCCCGGTTGCTCGAAACTTGTGCAAAAACCTCCCCAAACCAGTCCATATACCAAACACCCTTGCAAAAAAAAAAACCAAGGCTCATGCAACACTGCATTCATATTGCATTGCATTCATAAAATAAAATCCTAAATTATTACATTCCAAAAAAAAGAGTGTGCATAAAAAAAAAAACAAGCAAACATAAATGAAATCCTAAATTATTACATCCAAAAAAAAAAGAGAAAAAAATGTGCATAAGCTGTACAAATCTAAATCTCAATCTCAAATCTCAAAAAAAAAATCAATCGGAGTCTCCAGCGCCCGATGTCTGCCCCCGGCCCCTCTTGCGACTCGGGCCCGCCTCCTCAGGAGCCCTGAAAATCTCGGGCTCAGAATCGTCCTCGTCTCCAGAAAGAGGCTCATCAGGACCAACCGGCACGCTCTGATAGGGCAAGCCGAGATCTGCGAAAAAATCGTATCCGAAGGTGAAGGCGTCGGACTCCTGGACGTACGAAGACGACCCGCCATGTTGCCAAACGTGTCCCTGCCCGTGTGGATCCAGAAATGACGTGATCCGAAGGCGGTGCGCGGGGATCAAGGAGAGGAGACAGAGGAGTCTCTGAAGAAGTCTCTGAGCGGATAGGGAAGCCTCCCGTCCGACGGCGCCGGCGTGGTCGCCTCGCTCTAGCCCGAGGAGCCCCGCAAGCGACCATCCTCCTGATGAATCTCTTGGCCCCGATCACTTGCTTCGTCAGCTTCTCGACGACCACCTCCGAAAACTGCACAAAAGCAAAAGCGTCAAAAAAAAAGAGGTGATGCTAAAGATGATGAAACAAAAGAAAGAAAAGAAGGGGAAAAGGTGAAGCCATACCTTCATACCCGGACGAGGCCGGAAAGCTCGTGGAAGTCGCTCGGGCTGAGGGATCTGCACCCTCAATCGGACCCCATCCTGGATATAGGAAAAATCCGTCCGAGGGTACCGCGGGATCCCAAGCCCCTCCCTATCCAGGACCTGAGGCATCCTCAGCCTCCTCAAGACGAATGTCGCATATGGCTCAATCGCCACGAAATCCGAGAAGTGGCCGGCTCGGTAATCATCCCAGGTCACGGACCGATCGCTCGGGTGCATCATATCGACGGGAGGCTCCACCGGTGTCCTCAAAGGCGAATTCACGCCATGCTGGCGCGTCACCCTCTCTCCCAGATAATATGCATCGCAGTCGGACCCCTCAAAATCCTCCCATTGCGCAGTCCAGATCTCGGCGCCCTTGGCTGCGCCACCTCAAAGCGATCCCGGGGAAGAATATCATCCCCTCATCTGTCTCGGCCTCCGTCAAAGGAAGGCAATCCGCGTACACGAAAGTCGTACGCCCCCTGGAGCTTATCTTCTCCCGGGCATGCTTGGACCAAGACTGCGTGGCCGGATACGCCCGACGTACTCCGCGGCTGCCGCCACATCGTGACGTGGAAAAACTCCAACGCCCATACCTGCGAAGGTAAAAATCCAATCAATCCAGTACAAAAGAAAAGTGCGTGCTCAAAAAAAAGGAGGAAAGCAAAAAGAGAGCTTATACCTCAGGGGCAAACTCAAAGCGGTACAAAGAGCTCACGGCCTTCCGGCTGTACCTATCAAGAGCAAAATAAAGCTCTGCGCCAGGCCTCTCCCCACGAGACATCTCCGGCCGTCTCCATGTCCTCCAAGGACCTCAACAAGGCAAAGCCTGCCGTCCCCTCAGCATGTCCAAAGAGCGTGCTCGAACAAGCAAACCACAAGAAGGCCACTGGCAATCTGATCGGCGCCTGTCCTCTCCTCCCCCGGCCTCGTAACTCGCTATGGTCTCCACGATCTTGCCGTAGACCACGGCATACTCCATCCCCATCCCCTTTTTGGGAATAGGGAAAATCCCAGAAGAGCACACGGTCGGCATCGCTGTAGCCATCCCGCCACTCAATGCTGCGTCCATTAAAGGACGGGCCCGTAATCGCGGCGTAATCGGAGGGCGTAACCGTAGCCTCGCCCGGAAGAAGTGGAAGGTGTGGGTCGCGTCCCACCAATGCTGCGCCAGAGCAAACATCAAGCCCTTGCTCTTAGGGAACTTGACCAGTCCCCTCAAGCACTCGACAAACTCCCAAAGCCCCGTCTCGACAACGATCTGTCTCGGACTCGGCAAAGCTCCTCGGCCCGCATCCGGAAGCCGATCCCACAAGTCAACCACGGACTCCACCGATCCTCGAGTCTTCATTTTGTTCAGCTGCTCCGTCACAAAACGGTTTCCGCCCTGTAAAAAAAAAGAGAGAGAGAGAAAATGTCAAAAAAAAATTTGCATTTGCATTTGCACAAAAAAAAAGAAAGCATACACATGCATTAAAAAAAAAAAAATTTCGACAGCATAACAGCATACAATGAGCATAGCCCCATTTTTCTCGCATAAAAGAAAACAGTTTTCAGCAAATCCCAATGCATTCATCAAAAAAAAAAACAAAAAAAGAATGCATACATGCATATCATCCATCTTACATACAACGGGAGGAAAAATCCGTCCCACTTTTCAAAAAAAAAATATATCCTAAACATACATACATCCCATATTGGCAAAATGCCCATTCTTTCCAAACAAAAGGCATGCATTGCATCATTCATCAATATCAATATTCAATTTCAAAAAAAAAAAAAAAATCATCATCATCATCAACATGCAATATTCAATTTCAAAAAAAAAAATCAATCACAATTTTCGAATTTTCACATGCAATTTTCGAATAAAAAAAAAATGGCGAAAATGCCAATTCTTTTTCCCAAGCAAAATGCACATTTTGGGTTACTCACATAATCATCAAGATTCAAAGACAATGAACATGCAATATTCAATTTCAAAAAAAAAAAATTTCAAAAATCACCCAAAATTCAAATTTCAAACAAGAAATCAACAAAGGGATCAAAGGGTTTCAAAGTATACCGTTCGGAGATTCGAATAGAAGCCCACTGTTGCCAAGCATCGGGGTAATGCTCCTCCGCAACCGATTGCGAAAGATTGTAATGCCTCCTCATCCGGACGAGCTCCAATCGCCTCTCCGCTACCGGGCCACGTCCTTGACCTTGAAAAGCGCCTTCCCCGTGTTCCATTGCTCAAAAAATCGAAGAAATCGGAGGAATTCTCAAGCTTTTTGAGCAACAATGGCTTCCTTCTCTCGGTTTCTCTCTCTCTGCTCTCGTCTGTTTCAAAAACTGGACTGAGGAAGAAGAAGGGCGTTGGCCCTAATTAATACCCTCGGTTTTCAAACCCTATCCGCGCGGATAGGATTGCAAGGGTCAAAATGACCCTTTTGCCCCTTAAAGTTTCGGGACTCTGCAATTCGGTCCCAGACTTGACAGTTAACAAAGTTAACCAAAGTCAGCCCCTTGTCAAGAAAATCTTCCCCGGCAGTCAAACGTAAGACCGAGTGCCCCGAGAAAGATAACGGATCCCGTATCTTTCATCAAAAATTACCCCCGGCAGTCAAACGTAAGACCGAGTGCCCTGAGAAAGATAACGAGATCCCGTATCTTTCATCAAAATCATCAACCGGCAGTCAAACGTAAGACCGAGTGCCCCGAGAAAGATAACGAGATCCCGTATCTTTCATCAAAATCTTCCCCGGCAGTCAAACGTAAGACCGAGTGCCCTGAGAAAGATAACGAGATCCCGTATCTTTCATCAAAATTACCCCCGGCAGTCAAACGTAAGACCGAGTGCCCCGAGAAAGATAACGGATCCCGTATCTTTCATCAAAATATTTCCCGGCAGTCAAACGTAAGACCGAGTGCCCCGAGAAAGATAACGAGATCCCGTATCTTTCATCAAAATCTTCCCCGGCAGTCAAACGTAAGACCGAGTGCCCTGAGAAAGATAACGAGATCCCGTATCTTTCATCAAAATCATCCCCCGGCAGTCAAACGTAAGACCGAGTGCCCCGAGAAAGATAACGAGATCCCGTATTTTTCATCAAAATCTTCCCCGGCAGTCAAACGTAAGACCGAGTGCCCCGAGAAAGATAACGAGATCCCGTATCTTTCATCAAAATCATCCCCCGGCAGTCAAACGTAAGACCGAGTGCCCCGAGAAAGATAACGAGATCCCGTATCTTTCATCAAAATTACCCCCGGCAGTCAAACGTAAGACCGAGTGCCCCGAGAAAGATAACGAGATCCCGTATCTTTCATCAAAATTACCCCCGGCAGTCAAACGTAAGTCCGATCTCCCTGAGAAAGATAACGAGATCCCGTATCTTTCATCAAAATCATCCAACGGCAGTCAAACGTAAGACCGATTTCCCAGACAAATACGTCTGATTTTCCCCAGCAAAGGCTAACGAAATCCCCAGCAAAGTTAACGGAATCCCAAAAGCCAACGGAATCTCGAGTAGTTCTCGAACTACGAAAGGGCTTGATTCCCACTAGGGATACGTAGGTAGCCTATCATTAGGTCCAGCCCCTCGACCAAAACGGTCACCCTTTCCTTCGGCAGCAGACGAAGTCCACCGAAAGGTCATTTCAAATTAAGGTCCGAGGCACCTAAAACGCCATCATCAAGGTTCGAGGCACCTAAAACGCCATCTCCAAGGTCCGAGGCACCTAAAACGCCATCATCATCAAGGTTCGAGGCACCTAAAACGCCATCATCAAGGTCCGAGGCACCTAAAAAGCCATCTCCAAGGTTCGAGGCACCTAAAACGCCATCTCCAAGGTTTGAGGCACCTAAGACGCTATCACTAGGAAAGCGATAAATCGCAATCATCCCCAGCAGAAACCGAAAATGGTCATTCCTATCCCCAGCAGAGCGGATAGCCATCAGACCGAAAATGGTCATCTCTTATCCCCAGCAGAGTTTCTTTCCAGCAAACGACTGTAGAACTCGCTCATCAGGTTCGAGGCACCTAAAACGCCATCATCTCCAGGGTCAAAGACCCGAACTACGACTGGCTTGATTCCCACTCGGGATACGTAGGTAGCCTATCGCTAGGTTCAGCCACCCGATCACTCGATCATCCCGCCAAATATGGAGCCTTACTCTTATCGACGACCCCGCTTCCTTCGAAAGCGCCGTCGCCGAGGGGCTACTGTAAGTGCTCCAATTTGAGCTTGTTAGAATTTTCGTTAGAAAATTAACGAAAGTTATAACATTTCTAACAATTCCTAACAATCCTAACTTTTCTAACAAAGTGAGGGTAAAATGGGCATTGTTATTTAAGGTTAAACCTTAAAAAGAATCTTAAAAAAGAAAAACAAAAGAATAAAACCACAAATAGAAATGATGGAAACATAATCTGGCTGGTCAATTTGAATTTTGAAAAGAAATATTCCCCTTGTCCAAAGCTGGAGCTGCATTTAATGAACGATTACGCTGAGGGGACTTGTCCGCGCGGATGAGTTTGCATTTTCAGGAGGGCTATAAATTGAGCCCTCCAGTCACAAAAATAAGGAGGAACAACACATTTTGCACCGAACCTCTGGCGAAATATAGAGAGAAAACAGTGAGAATTCACTTGAATTGTCACCCTTTTTTCTCCAATCTTTCCCAACTCACACTCATCCACTCACTCTCATATTCAAGCCTTAAACACTCATACACTCAAGCCAAACACTCAAGAACACAAGGAAGATTGGTAAACCCTCCTTCTCCTAACCCTAAATCTCAACCATGCATGCATCTTCAAACTACAAAATGTAGTTCTTTCATCTTCTTGCTCTAGATCTAAGAAGATCACCATGGAAGACCATCTCCATGGATGATCTTCTACAAAGATCAACATTATTTTCAAGTTCTCTTACTTTCTTGCAAAGAAAACTCATTTTCAAAACCCTAAAAACCATTTTCAAGCATAAAATCTCATTTTCAAAGGATAAAAATCCCCTTCCCAAGCAAATGAAATGCTTAGTCCTAATGTACCCCAAGGATGGTTTGGTATAGTTGATTCACCACTAAAATGTCTAGTGATCACTAACCAAAACCTAGGGAAATGGGGACAAGCATGGATGCAAAACCCCCTTTAAAATCATATTCTCCTTCTTGAGAAGTTGCTGTCCAGTAGCAATTTTCTCAGACCTCAGTCCATGGTCTTAATTTTTGGACACAGATGAACTTGGAATTTGGTGTTGACTACAAAATACTTTTTGTAGCCAACATCCAGAGCTTTCCAGATATATTTGTACTTTATTTTTTGGGTGAGTAAAACTTCTCTTTTCAAATTTTCTTTCAGAGGCTAGTTCATCAGCTTCTGGGAATCCAGATCTCATATCTGAGGTTTCCAGAAGGTTTTGACCCCTCAAATCTTCTCCAAAATGGAAAATTCCTTCGCAAAAACTTTATTTAAGGTGTCTAGAACAACTTTCATTCTCTGAGTTTATCCAGATTATGAAGTTTTAAGACCCTTGAATCCATTTCAAAATCAAAGGTCCACTGCCTTTTTTATTCTGGCAGAAATGGCTCTCAACTTCAAAAGGTCTTTTGAGTACCAAATCTCAATCCAAAAATCTTCCAAAAAATCATGGGATCAGTTTAAAGTCTTAAAAAGATATCCCAATTTTTACTTTTCTGAGTTTCAACTTATTTTGGCCAAAACACACACACACACACACACAAATGATTTTCAGCTTGGAAGACTCGTTTTACGAGGCGCGTCGGGTGCACACTAACGTCCTTCCCGACGCGTAACATGACCTCCGAACCTAAATCTCTGATCTCGGGCTTTTTTCAAAGTTTTGGCCCTCAAAATTAAAATGGCGTGGCGACTCCGTTTTCGTTGATTTTCTTTTAAACAAAAAATGGGAAAATTTTCGGATACACATCATCACACCATGCTGAATAGTGGATCCTCATTCCTTAAATCATCACGAAAAATAGAAACTTCTAAACAAGTTTTAAATGAAAACTGTCCTTAGAAGGCTTAAGGCTAAACATTACTCCTGTTGAAAGTCGAAGATCATCAAACGAAGGAAGCCAAAGGCGCTGCTATCAACATTCATCCCAAGAAGAGTGGGGCTACTCAATTCAAGGCTTTGAGAGTACAAAATAAAAAGCTCACTAGGTCGAAACTCCTCAAATCGTCCTAGGCAAAAATAGAGCATCAAAAAAAAAGGAAAAAAAAAGGGAAAAACTCTCAAGCCTTCATCGCCCCACGACAAGGATGAAATTTCAACAAAGTGTTAGTACCCGGTCCGAAAAAAGGACTGAAGTGCAATTCGGGAAAATCTGGGACTAAACTGGCATTTGGAAGCTTTTGGACCAAATAGGAAATATTGGAAAATTCAGGGACTAAACTGGAAATATGAAATATTTGGGACGAAATTGATATATTAAAATTCCTGGGATTAAATGAAAAATAAAATCCTAAAGAGCGAATTGCAAAAGAAGTCATTAAAGTGGTCAAAATGCAACGAGAAGATCGCAGGACGAAACGAATATTTATTATACCAATTGAGCCTTTACATTTGCACCTGGCCGAGGGAATTGGAAACAGTGTGGCCGAGCTTTCTAGGCCATTGGAAACCAAGGTGGCCGGCCATTCTAGGCCATTTGGGCCAAGTTTGGGCCAAAGTAACAAATGGCCGATCGGCCCTTTCCCTTTTCCCACATCACTTCCGTACCTCTTCCTCCCCAATTCTTTTCACTATATAAACCCCACTCCGCCTCACACTTTGAACACATAATTATTCTACGGAAAACTCAAGACAAAACTTGAGATTTCCTCCATAGAAAACTTGAGACTAAACTCGAGTTTTCTAAGTCTAAATATTTTATCAAGAACGTTCTTCGAATCTTCATAGATTCGATCCAAAAGCCTTGCCATCATTAGGTAAGTCTTCTGTTTATTTTTTCTGTCTTTATTATTATGCTAGATTTATTGTTTGCATGCTTAGTATATTTTAATTACTTTATTTCTTGCTTATGTCATATATGCTAGATTTAGGACTGTTTTAATATATTTAAATATGCAATAGCCGAGGATGATCTAAGGTTTCGCCCAAAGAAACCCAATGGATCTAGGAAATATTTCTTTCCTTCCACCTTAGTTATAATTATCCCATGATCAACAATCCCCCAAGGATGAACGTTGATTAGTGCACCTTCCGAGGGCCTAACTCAAAGGTTCTAGGGTGTGATCATCAATAAATTCTTTCTCTCCCCTCCTCCTTATGCATGATCCCGTTTCTTCTATCTATTCCTGTAAACACCGCACACAATCAACACCCCACATGCTAGAAAGACCGATTCGTCGGGCAATAGGAGTGATAACGTTTCTTCTTCTGTTGTAACTTGACCCCCGAACCCAATTAACTGTTTAGCCTTTTTTCAAAGCTTTGGGCTATATCAAAGTGGCGTGACGACTCTCAAAATTTAAATTAATATTTTTAATATGGTTTAAATCGAGTGTCACTAAATGAATATCCTATTTCGATCCGACTTTATATAATTAATTATTTCAAACTTCCGAATGCGCGTTGCATCGGGACGGGGTATTCCCACGGTGGCGACTCTCTTTGGCTGGGCTTTGTTGAAATCTTTTCAAACTAAGTGGGTCAGACTTTCGTTTTTTTTTAGTGGTGTTGTATTTTGCTTTCTTTTTATTTTATTTACTCTTAACTGTCGCATTGCATGCATGCATTTCATGTAAATAAAAAAAATCTTTCTCTTTTTTCTCTAAAAAGAATTAGACTTCTCTACCTCACACTATCACTAGAGTCCGTGTCACACTGCACAGACACCCTTTTACCCTTCGGAGAAGCCAAAGTGCGGGAAGTGTGGTGATCATGTCGCCTCCCTTCCGAGTCTCACTTGGCCATCCACTCATCGGTGCGCTCGGTGCACGGTGGGAGCCTAAAACCTAACCCTTGCGTCACCCACTTTTCTAGGAATACACTCCATATGACCGGTTGGTTTGACTAGCTTTTTTATGTAGACAATTAATAAGGTCTTTATGTTAAGTCACCACGAACCAATGATAAGTCAAGATCTATCGAGAGATTAAGAGCACTAAAAAATTGATTTCCTTTCAAAGGACGTGCTATGTGAGGTCGAATGATATATTGTTAAAGAATCTTGGCCCATCATTGGTTTGCGGTACTTTTCATAAAAATCATATTATTTGTCCTATGCGAGAAGGTTAATCGTTAGGATCCACCACTTTAGGACATTTAGTTAGTTGCGAAAAAGGGGTATCCCTTCCAACCAAGAGTAGGTTCTATAAAAATAAAAGGCTTTTTTTTTTGTAAATAAAATGCTTAACCACTCCTCATTTTTAGGACCTTCCGAGGTCCACCCCTCATTTTTAGGACCCTCAGGAGTCCGCTCCTCATTTTAGGACCCTCCGAGGTCCGCTCCTCATTTTTAGGACCTTCCGAGGTCCGCTCTTCATTTTTAGGACCCTCCGAGGTCCCTCCTCATTTTTTAGGACCCTCCGAGGTCCGCTCCTCATTTTTAGGACCCTCCGAGGTCCGCTCCTCATTTTTAGGACCCTCCGAGGTCCGCTCCTCATTTTTAGGACCTTCCGAGGTCCGCTCCTCATTTTTAGGACCTTCCGAGGTCCGCTCTTCATTTTTAGGACCCTCCGAGGTCCGCTCCTCATTTTTAGGACCTTCCGAGGTCCGCTCCTCATTTTTAGGACCTTCCGAGGTCCGCTCCTCATTTTTTAGGACCCTCCGAAGTCCGCTCCTCATTTTTAGGACCTTCCGAAGTCCGCTCCTCATTTTTAGGACCTTCCGAGGTCCACTCCTCATTTTTAGGACCTTCCGAGGTCCACTCCTCATTTTTAGGACCTTCCGAGGTCCGCTCTTCATTTTTAGGACCCTCCGAGGTCCGCTCCTCATTTCTAGGACCCTCCGAGGTCCGCTCTTTACTTCTTGGACCCTTCAAGGTCCACTCTCCATTTCTAGGACCCTCCGAGGTCCGCTCCTCATCTCTAGGACCCTCCGAGGTCCGCTCTTCATTTCTAGGACCCTCCGAGGTCCGCTCCTCTTTTCTAGGACCCTCCGAGGTCCGCTCCTCTTTTCTAGGACCCGCCGAGGTCCGCTCCTCATTTCTTGGACCCTTCAAGGTTCACTCTCCATTTCTAGGACCCGCCGAGGTCCGCTCCTCATTTCTTGGACCCTTCAAGGTCCACTCTCCATTTCTAGGTCCCCCCGAGGTCCGCTCTTCATTTCTAGGACCCTCCGAGGTCCGCTCTTCATTTCTAGGACCCTCCGAGGTCCGCTCTTCATTTCTAGGACCCTTCGAGGTCCGCTCCTCATTTCTAGGACCCTCCGAGGTTCGCTCCTCACTTCTAAGACCCTCCGAGGTCCACTCTTCATTTCTAGGACCCTCCGAGGTCCACATTTCTAGGACCCTCCGAGGTCCGCTCCTCATTTCTAGGACCCTCCGAGGTCCGCTCCTCATTTCTAGGACCCTCCGAGGTCCGCTCATCTTTTCTAGGACCCTCCGAGGTCCGCTCTTCATTTCTAGGACCCTTCGAGGTCCGCTCCTCATTTCTAGGACCCTCCGAGGTCCGCTCTTCATTTATAGGACCCTCCGAGGTCCGCTCTTCATTTCTAGGACCCTTCGAGGTCCGCTCTTCATTTCTAGGACCCTCCGAGGTCCGCTCTTCATTTCTAGGACCCTCCGAGGTCCGCTCTTCATTTCTAGGACCCTCAGAGGGTCCACATTTCTAGGACCCTCCGAGGTCCGCTCCTCATTTCTAGGACCCTCCGAGGTCCGCTCCTTATTTCTAGGACCCTCCGAGGTCCGCTCCTCATTTCTAGGACCCTCCGAGGTCCAATCTCCATCTCTAGGACCCTCCGAGGTCCACTCTCCATCTCTAGGACCCTCCAAGGTCCACTCTCCATCTCTAGGACCCTCCAAGGTCCACTCTCCATCTCTAGGACCCTCCGAGGTCCACCCCTCAATTCTAGGACCCTTCGAGGTCCGCTCTCCATTTCTAGGACCCTCCGAGGTCCGCTCTTTACTTCTTGGACCCTTCAAGGTCCACACCCTCTACTGCGGACCGCTCTAGGATCAGTCTCTCTATCTTGGACCGTTCAAGGTCCACTCTTTGACCCTTCGTGGTGCTCTTCCTATACTATGTCCACTCTCCCAATCTTGGACCATTCATGGTCCACTTCTCATATCTTTGACCGTTCAAGGTCCACTCCTCATATCTTGGGCCGTTCAAGGTCCGCTCCTCTTCTCTTGGACCCTTCAAGGTCCACTCCTCTTCTCTTGGACCGTTCAAGGTCCGCTCCTCTTCTCTTAGACCGTTCAAGGTCCACTCCTCATATCTTGGACCCTTCAAGGTTCGCTCCCCTTCTCTTGGACCGTTCAAGGTCCACTCCTCAATTTAGGACCCTTCGAGGTCCACTCTCTCTATCTAGGACCATTAAAGGTCCACCTTTCCACCTGAGACTCTTCGAGGTCCACCCCTCGTCTCTTGGACCATCCATGGTCTATTCCTCTACCTTTGACCACCCACGGTCTACATCCTTCAAGTTAGGACCCTTCAAAGTTCTACCTCTTATCTCTTGAACCATCCGCAGTTTGCTCCCTTAGCCTTAAAACCATCCATAGTTTAGATCCTTTATCTCTAGCACCCTTCAGCCAAAGACCAACCAAGGCCAATCCTCACCCAAGACCAAATTAACTCACCTAGATCACCAAGGATCGAGTCATCTTCCTCTCCTTTTTTCACCAAACGGACTCTTTTACATTCATCCTCTCTCTTTCTCTAAACTTAACCCTGGTTGTATCATCAATCGGGGCCCCCTCGAACTACATCGACGACTGAGACTCATACCTTAAATGGTAAGGGTTACGTAGGCAACTTCAGCCCGGTCAAACTCTCAAATTGTGGAGATCAACTATTTTCTCGGAGATGCCTTAAGATTAATTGTGAGCCTAATTCAACTCATTGGTTTGACTCTGCCGTATGTTCTTACAGAATTCTGCATCATGTCTATGGAGAAAAGCATTGAAGCCCTCAAAGAAGTCTCAAACATGAGGTTGGGAGTGATCAACCTCAAAGACATGCATGAAATTGAGCAAAGCATCATTTGTCTACATTCGGGGAATACTTGAGAAGAGTTCATCCTCCTATTCAATTCCGGGTCCCTATCATCCACATGCTTATGGTTCCCCTTATGGTCCTACACATCATAAATTTCTCATACAGGTAGATGCATTCGCGTGGCCTAACAACCAACTAAAGGCATCAATACCCGAGAAGAAGATCAAAAAGGAACATTTTGATGACTTAGGGAATGCCTATGGGTGAGTTCTTCGACATTTTGGTGGGAAAGAATTTGATGCCGCTCGAGAACTACAAGCCTATTAACCCAAAGGAAGACTTAGATACATCCAAGTTTTGGGTGTATACCACAAGTACGCTGGGCATACCACCGACAAATGTGTGCAAATCAAGACGCTCAATTCAAAGATTGATCAACCAAGGGAAGACCCAAGGCCTCATTGATGAAGGAACCCTCACCCTTCGAAGGGAAGATTTAGATTCATTCGGTCTTGTAGGTTCTAGTACGTCTTCTTTGGGCATTGATATGTAATGTCCACTTTAGATTAGTTACTTCAATAATAAAAAAGGGTCTTTCTTTCTTTTCTCTCTAGACTTGAGACATAATCTCGCATTACTTTCAAGAAGATTGTTTTATTTATAATTATCAATTGGTTGCTAATCTCACCGATAAACTCACCGGCTAATAAAGTAAACAATGAATGAATGCTTTGATTGGAGTAAACAACTCACCGTTCCTTCTTCATATACACCATCCCTATACACCCTTCTCTCATACACTTTCTCCATACTCCACCATATACTTTTCATACACTCCTTATACACACCCTCTATACTCTCTCAAACATACACTTCCCCAAATACTCTCTCCCACTTAAACATCCTTTTCATATGATCATTTATTTTAAACCCCCATTTGACCTCCTTTCCATATGATCAAGACAAGCACAAAGACCGTTGTTCCTCATCATCGAGAAAATAGCTGCTCACGCCCTGCAATTTAAAGAAGATGCAAGAGTTGTTCCTATCCTTCACAAGTGCTGCATGAACTATCAACTTGGGGCTCACCAACCCCTCAATCTCGCGTCTCCTTCCGATTTTCCATTCGATCGATAAGCTTTCATTGAATATGCTCACATATCTTTCTTATGGTCCGAATATATTCTCCCTTACTTAATAAGTCGGTTAAATGAGTTTGCATTTATTTTAAATACTCTTTTGAGAATGCTATCCAAGAGCGATTGAAGCTTAAACCTCTCACCATAGGAAGCCATAACCTTACCCTCACTAAATAATACCCTTTCATTTCAAGATCGACAAGTTTTGAGACCCTTAAGGAAGAAGCCCATACTAGGGGCTCCTTGATTCACAAAAGGAAGTAATCACCTCCAAGCTCAAGAAAGGCGGAATGCGAAGAAACTCATACAAGGGGCTCCACCTCCAAGCCCAAGAGGGAAAAAGGTAAAACGCATCCCCAGGCATATACTATTTAGGGGCTATTTAGCGAGCAAATAAATCCGAAGGCCTTTCTCGAGAAGAGGGTGTCAAAAAAAAAAAAAAAAAAAAAAAAAAAAAACCTCCATCACTCTCGAAGTGAACCTCCCATCTCAGGTTGTGAAAATGAGACGTCGAGTGGAAAATCTTATCGTTAACAAGTTAGCTGCTGGAGTCACAACAATCTCGCGAGAAGAAGCAACAAAAATTCCCTCTTGGACAAATCCCATAAACCAATTCCAAAGTCCATCCTCTCACTTTTAGAGGATTCCATCACCACCCCGACCTTGCCAAAATCAAAGTTAACCTCGCTCTTAGAGGTCCCGAAGAGGCAACAACAAGAAAATCCCTTCACCTTAGAAATCCCAAACACATCCCTCAAGCCTAACTCTCCTCTCAAAGAAATGGCCCAAAATCCCGATCTCTCACTTTAAGAGGTGTTTCTTGGCAAATATCATCCAATGTTGTCGATCGCAACTCCAAAGACCAAATACAACCGCTATCTGGATGACATTCCCTGAAAAAGCATTATTTAAAAGAAAATGCGTATCTCGTAACAAGGAGTCTGTATTTTTGAGTCACTTGTTATCCTACGCGAAAGCATATTACATATCCCTCTTCCAAAAAGTTCGAACTTGTCCTATTCTTGAAATTGCTCATTCGACTCCCTAAGACACCGTCTCCAAAAGCCCTATCTCACCGGGGCTGTGATCCAGTGCCTCTCAGCCGGCACTCCTAGAAAAGCAAGGAGACACGCGCCTGAGAGCCATTCTCCTCATTGCGATGAACAAAGGAACAAAGAATTCTTCACTGGGGCAATGAAAAATTCGGGTTATAATCACTAATTCCCACCTTTTCTTCCACCCCAATCTTTTTTTCTGGCTTTTTATTTTCATTCTTTCCCATGAAAGAGATCACCAGCAAATGTTGCACTGCACTACAATGTCACCGACTACAGCAGCAAGCAACAACTAGGAACATCCTTCCCCTCTTCTAAAGACAAGCGATTTCACCTTCAAATCAAAACATTCATTTGTTTACCTATATAATTGGAATTCTGATAAAACCAATCAGCTGAGGCTCCTATTCACTTCCACGCAATCAAGATATGATAATCGAATAAAATAATTCTTCAAATGTTCCTTCATGATGTTTCTTTTCACATCATAGGAAAACAGAACCAAACATCAGTTTTTTGTTCAGTCTTTTTCCCATGTGGGCTTCCTGCCTATACACTTTTCACACTCAGGATGCTTATACTTCTCCCAAAAGAGTCAAACCCAAAAGCGAAAGTGTCATACACGTAAATCCGTGATCCATTCCCCACCTCTTCAAAAAAATGCGCCCCTAGACATATACAGTTTCCGAGCCTGTCTCAAATAGAGCCTGCATTTACTGGGACACCACTTGCTCAAACAAGTGGGCCGCCCGCGGCCGCTTCCCGCGCCGCAGATGACTATGTCTCAGAATAGGGATGCATTGAATCGACCCTCTAAGCTGGGCTTTATTAAGTCAGTTTCTCGTCTCAGTTCCCTTCAGGTTTGCTTTCGCATCATCAACCGGGGCTTCGGGCCATTCATTCATTTACTCAAATTCGACTTCGCAAGTGTCACTTCATCAAACATCAGGGCTCTCCTCCAACAAAAATGGGCCGATGGGTCTATGTGCTCTAACAAAAATCAGGAGTCTCCAATTAAATCATATCAGCAGTATGAAGGGCATCCCTTGTCATCAAGACGGCGGCATGTGGCAAACTTCTCTTCTGTTAGTTAGAAACATGATGACCTAGGCTTCTTTTATCAAATAAACTGATACTTTCAAAATAATGTCCTCCTTGGTACCTTGCTTTTTACAAAAAATCACTGGTCTTCCACAAATTTTCAAACTCTTCACATCTATCAAAAACAGATCTTCGTGACTCCTCAAGATGACTCGCCCTTATCTCATTCGGACATCAAACTCACTCTAATCCCATCTTCTCGGCCTTACTTCGCCTATTTAAACATAATCTTAAACCAAAACCATTCTCGGCTTCTTGCTACTGGGTCACCCATTGCTCGACTTACCTAAAAATAATGTAAAACCCTAGCCCTAAGCCTAGGTAACAAAATCTTCTAAACTCCTAGCCTCAAGCAAGCCTAGGTGTCGTAAATCTTTTCTAAACCCATTCCCTAAGCCTAGCAGGTAACAAAATCTTTTCTAAACCCTAGCCTTAAGCCTAAAGTAACAAACAGCCTTTTCTAAACCCTAGCCTCAAGCCTAGGTGACAAATATCTTTTTCTAAACCCTAGCCTCAGGCTCAGCCTAGGTGCACAAATTTCCTCCTTCTAAACCCTAGTCTCAAGCCTAGGTAACAAAAATTCTTTCTAAACCTCCTAGTTCCTAGCTAAGCCTAGGTAACAAAAACCTTTTCTAAACCCTACCAAGCCTAAAGTGACAAATATCTCTAAACCCTAACGCCTTTCAAGCCTAGGTGACAAATATGACTTAGCTCTCAACCCTCAGCCTCAAGCCTAGGTGACAAATATTCTTTCAAAACCCTAGCCTCAAGCCTAGTGACAAATCTCCTTTCTAAACCCCTAGTCTCAAGGCTTAGGTAATAAAAATCTTTCTAAACCCTATCCCTCAAGCCTAGGTAACAAAACCTTTTCTAAACCCTAGCCTCAAGCCTAGGTGACAACATATCTTTCTAAACCCTAGCCTCGCCTAGGTGACAAATACCTTCTCTTAAACTCCTAGCCTCAAGCCTAGGTGACAATACCTTTCTCTAAACCGCTAGCCTCAAACCTAGTGTGATGATACCTTTCTAAACCCTAAACAAGCCTAGGGCAGGACAGAATATCTCTTCTAAACCCTGAGCCTCAAGCCTAGGTGACAAATATCTTTCTAAACCCTAGCCTCAAGCCTAGGTGACAAATATCTTTCTAAATCCTAGCCTCAAGCCTAGGTGACAAATATCTTTCTAAACCCTAGCCTCAAGCCTAGGTGACAAATATCTTTCTAAATCCTAGCCTCAAGCCTAGGTGACAAATATCTTTCTAAACCCTAGCCTCAAACCTAGGTGACAAATACCTTTCTAAACCCTAGCCTCAAGCCTAGTGACAAATACCTTTCTAAACCCTAGCCTCAAGCCTAGGTGACAAATACCTTCTAAACCCTAGCCTCAAGCCTAGGTGACAAATATCTTTCTAAACCCTAGCCTCAAGCCTAGGTGACAAATACCTTTTCTAAACCCTAGCCTCAAGCCTAGGTGACAAATACCTTTCTAAACCCTAGCCTCGCCTGTCAGGACAAGATACCTCTAAACCCTAGCCTCAAGCCTAGGTGACAAATACCTTTCTAAACCCTAGCCTCAAGCCTAGGTGACAAATACTTTCTAAACCCTAGCCTCAAGCCTAGGTGACAAATACCTTTCTAAACCTCAGCCTCAAGCCTAGATGACAAATACCTCTCTAAACCCTAGCCTTAAGCCTAGAGACAAGACTCCTCTCTAAGCCTTAGCAATGATCATCCCAAACTTTTAATCGCTTGGTTCTTCGGCTCCTGGGAAGCCATAGTGATCCCAATCAATCCTTCCTCATTAGCCTAAGTCCCCATAGCCTGCGCTTCCCGCATCTTCAAAGGGTCCATCCCGCATCTTCAAAGGGTCCGTCCCCAAGAGGGTCCGTCCCGCATCTTCAAAGGGTCCGTCCCGCATTTCAAAGGGTCCGCCCCGCATCTTCAAAGGGATCCGTCCTGTATTTTCAAAGGGTCCGTCCCTGCATTTCAAAGGTCCGCCCGCATCAAAGGGTCCGCCCCGCATCTTCAAAGGGTCCGCCCTTCAAAGGGTCTGCCCCGCATCTTCAAAGGGTCCGTCCCGCATCTTCAAAGGGTCCGTCCCGCATTTCAGCAGGTCTATCCTCCATATCGAGGTCTATCCTCCATTTCAAGAGGTCTATCCTCCATTTCAAAGGGTCGCCTCTATACACTTTCGCACGCAATCAAGACTAAACTTGATTTATTTGCACAACGGAGGAGAAATCAAGACTACACTTGATTTGTTCCATCACACAAAAATCAAGACTATACGTCAATTTCCTTTCCACATTATCTGACAAATCAAGACTTCCATCACACACACGATTTTCAAGGGAAAAATCAAGACTATACTTGAATTTCCTTTCCACACATTATCTCACAAATCAAGACTACACTTGATTTGTTCCATCACACACAATTTTCAAGGGGAAAATCAAGACTATACTTGAATTTCCTTTCCACACATTATCTCACAACATATCTTCACACGGAGAACTCAAGACTACACTTGATTTGTTCCATCACACACAATTTTCAAGGGAAAATCAAGACTATACTTGAATTTCCTTTCCACAGCATAACATATTTTTCCACTTGAGAAGGCAAGACTATACTTGATTCTCCTTTCCGTACATCTCTCAATATGTATTCGACTCGTACTTAGATTCGATCCCCAAAGCCTTGCCACAAATCGCATCTTCGAGCTTGAGACGCCAGACGTCCGCCACTTCCTGGGATACTAAACGCCACGTTTCGAACTACGACTTGGATTGATTCCTCTTAGATACGTAGGTAGTCTGAAGCGTGGTCCCGGCTTCCACTTGACCTACCTGGTCATCTTCCATTTGCGACTCAGCTCGAGTCCAAATATTTTCAACGGAAAAAATCAAGACTACACTTCTTGAATTTCCTTTCCACATATCCTCACACGGAAAAATCAAGACTACACTTCTTGAATTTCCTTTCCACATATCCTCACACGGAAAAATCAAGACTACACTTCTTGAATTTCCTTTCCACATATTCTCACACGGAAAAATCAAGACTACACTTCTTGAATTTCCTTTCCACATATTTTCAACGGAAAAATCAAGACTACACTTCTTGAATTTCCTTTCCACATATCCTCACACGGAAAAATCAAGACTACACTTCTTGAATTTCCTTTCCACATATCCTCACACGGAAAAATCAAGACTACACTTCTTGAATTTCCTTTCCACATATTCTCACACGGAAAAATCAAGACTACACTTCTTGAATTTCCTTTCCACATATTTTCTCACGGAGAAGGCAAGACTATACTTGACTCTCCTTTTCGAACTACGACTTGGCTTGATTCCTTTTGGGATACGTAGGTAGCCCTGACGCTGGGTCCACCGCTTGACCTACCCTCGGTCATCTTTTTGCGACTCAGATCGAGTCCCAACCTCACGTTCGCAAAATCACTTTCCTTACCTCCCGAAATCCTTTTTCAGACGGATCCTTTTCTTTTCATCGTCGACCCCACTTGTCTTACAAGAAGCGTCGCGAGGGCTACTGTTAGTACCCTCTCCGAAAAAAGGTATTCTAAATATCAGCCCGATTTAATTAATTAAAACCCCAAAGATCCAAGTGTCCGGCCCCGGTTAAATGTAAACCCTAAAGAAGGAATCTCATTATTAGGTCAAAACCCGCGCCGTCGCCGTCACCTTGGAAAGGACGCCAGTTGGAAGAGCCGACGGCCCTTTCGCCCGCGCATCGCTCGATCGACCCTTTTATTTAGAGCCGATCGACCCTTCTATCCTAGAGCCGATCGACCCTTTAGAGGCCCAGCCCAGTTACCGAACACTATAAATAGGGGTGCCCGGTTCCCATTCTCAACACACAATTTCATACGGGAGAAACGAGAATACTCTTGTTTTACCCACAGTTTTTCTTACTCTCTTCGAATCGCCCTAGATTCGACCTCAAAGTCTTGCTACAATTGGTAAGACTCTTTTTAATATTTTTGTTCTTTATTATTATTGTCTTTATTATTATTATTGTTTGCATGCTTAGTATATTTTAATTACTTTATTTCTTGCTTATGTCATATATGCTAGATTTAGGGTTGTTTTAATATATTTAAATATGTAATAGCCGAGGATGATCTAAGGTTTCGCCCTAAGAAACCCAATGGATCTAGGAACTATTTCTTTCCTTCCACCTTAGTTATAATTGTCCCATGATCAACAATCCCCCAAGGATGAACGTTGATTAGTGCACCTTCCGAGGGCCTAACTCAAAGGTTCTAGGGTGTGATCATCAATTAATTCTTTCTCTCCCCTCCTCCTTATGCATGATCCCGCTTCTTCTATCTATTCCCGTAAACACCGCACACAACCAACACCCCACATGCTAGAAAGACCGATCCGTCGGGCAATAGGAGTGATAGCGTTTCTTCTTCTATTGTAACTTGACCCCCGAACCCAATTAACTGTTTAGCCTTTTTTCAAAGCTTTGGGCTATATCAAAGTGGCGTGGCGACTCTCAAAATTAAACTAATATTTTAATATGGTTTAAATCGAGTGTCACTAAATGAATATCCTATTTCGATCCGACATTATATAATTAATTATTTCAAACCTCCGAATGCGCGTTGCATCGGGACGGGGTATTCACAACCGGGATGAAAGTTTTCATCCCGTTAATTAATACAGCCAACTTTCAGTTCCCCATTGCAGTGCCTAGGCTGAATGAAATGGGATTTCATTCCCATTTCATACTACCACTGTGGGTAGTCTAACACGTACTCCTCAAGTCCAAAAAAAATTGAACATAAGAACATCTTCAATCAATACAAATTATAGATTTCTAACACCCAAATTTTTTCAACACCCACTTTATTTAAAGGTTCTCTATATCAACTTCTCCCTCCTCCACCTAATAATTCAATATCACATTCAATTTTTAATCAAGTTGGTCTTATAAAAAATGCATTTTTTCTGGCACTTAGAAAAAACGTGTTTTGTGTTTCCCCATTTGTGCCAGTTCCAGTTTAACAAAGTGCCAGTGTTACAAAGAGCCAGTGCATGTGTAACAAAGTGCCAGTGAAAAAAGTGTCAGTACCAGTTTAACATAGTGCCAGTGTAAACTGGCACTTTGTTAAACTGGTACTGACACTTTTTACACGGGCACTTTTATATACATGAGCTGGCACTCTTCACACTGGCACTCTGTTACACTAACACTGGTACTTTGTTACACTAACATTTTTGCTGGCTCTCAAAAACACAAGCACTGGCATTCAAAAACACATGCACTGGCACTCAAAAACACATATACTGGCACTCAAAAACACTGGTAATTATTTTTACTGGCTCTCAAAAATACAAGCACTGGCACTCATAAACACATGCACTGGCACTCCAAAACACATGTATTGACACTCCAAAATACATACACTGGCATCTAATTACCCAGTCCCCTGCACACCATTCTTTCAATTTATCAAATCAAACAACCTCAGCAACCAAGCCAATTCAACCATGACCATAATATCATATCAAAATTACTTACAGAGGAAGGAGAATAGTCGCTTAATGAGGTAATATAGTCAAAATCTACATAGCTAAAAGTCAAAATAACACTCCCCGCCTCCCCGAACACGAACCTCCTCAGCCGAGACGGGCAGCCTGAGTCGGCGACAGAGACAGCGACGGTGAGGTTTTTGAAAGGTAAATATGGTGAATTCTTCCATAGTCAATACTTAACCGCTCTCGAGCTACACCTTCGGCACCAAAGAACCTAAGATGGAGAAAGACACCTTCGTCGTCGATCGCCTTGCTCGTATGAAAATAAAGTATGTTCCACTTCCCCCTTTTTTCTCTCTCTCTCTCTTTATTTTGGATCTTGAATTAATTTTAAATGTCGCCGTTTCTGCAATCCGATCAGATTTGTAGATTGAGAAGAAGAGAGAAAGGGGTCGAGCGCGACGGGTGAAAAACACGTTTTTTGTTAAGCTTAAAAAAAACGCGTTTTTTACAAGTTTTTGGCTTTTTAATCCTTACAATGATTTTGTTTAATAAATTCAACATCCTTCCAACTCATCATCCTATACCCCACCACTTTTATTTTATTTTATATTCTTTATTTTATGATTAGTAAAAAAATACTTCATACTTAATTTATTTTATTTTATACTCCCTCCGTCCCAACAATTGCTTCCCATTTTTTGCCAAGCACGCAAATTAAGAAAATGGGGGGGGGGAAGAAAAAATGTTGTGAGTGTAATTTGAAAATAGGAGAGAGAATGAGCTGAGAGAATAGTAAATTATAATGGTGTTGTGAGTATTAAAATAATGTAGGAGAGAGAATGAGTGGAGGGAATAGTAAAGATTACTTTGCCAAAAAAGGAAAGTGGAAACTATTAACGGGACACCCAAAATGGCAAAATGGAAAGCTACTATTGGGACGGAGGGAGTATTCTTTATTTTTTAATATAATTAAGAAATTTATATTGAAAAATAAATGTTTTTTTTTCTCCAAATCAAATGAAAGAGGACTCTATTTATAGAGAAAGAAATTATGAATTTTGGTGTAACAAAATTAAATTTTTTTATGAAAAATTCGGATGATTTTAACAAAAAAAAAATAGTGACCAATCAGCAAACGACAAGTGGCCATATCAGGAAAAAAGAAAAAAAAAAAGTAAATAAGCAGCGTCAGACGCACCTAGATGGGCGGTATCGTCCACGCGCCATTTTTGGCCCAATAGGGTGGCGCCACGTGGCAATAAGAAACGGAGCCCACCTCTTTTTTCAACACCTATTGAATTTATTCAACAACAAAAAAAAAATCAATCTTAAAAAATGTTTCAACACCCTACAATGGTTTCAATGGTTGAAAAAAAAAATCAACACATCCATTGTAAATGGCCTAAGAATTAAAAAAAAAAAAGTAGGAGAGAGAATTAATGGAAGAAGGTGTTTGTAATTATGAAAAATAAAATAGAAGAGAAAATGAGTGAGTGAGAGGAATATTAAACTGATTTGTGTTGTGAGTATAAAAGTAAAATAGGAGAGAGAATGACTGGAAGGAATAGTGTAAAAATTTTGTCATTTTGGCAGTCTCCACTCACGTGAAACGGACGAAAAAAAAACTCCACTCACGTGAGATAGAGGAAGTACTACGGGTCAAATGAGGAAATCATACTACCAATCAAATGAGGAAATGAGCGGGTTGAGTCGACTACGGGTCGGATAATGGCATGTTGATTATTTGAAGCGAGTAAAATTCGTTATAGCCCATTTAAGTTACAGGTTAAATGAGTTGGGTAAGTGGGTAGACGGGTTGATTCATTGATTTATTTTCATCGGTGATTACTTTAATGATTTCGACACATTTTAGTCGCAGATTAAATAGGTCGGATACGGGTACTGGTACGAACGACTCGTGAACTTAACGAGTTAAATGGGTCAACTCGTTATTAATCGTCTTTGTTAACAAGTCGAATCAGATTGAGTAAGTAACGAGTCAAGACGAGTGGGGAAACGGGTAACAAGTCAATATTGGCATGCCTAATATTATTGCAGCGCATTTTTATTTAATGGGACTAATCGTGATTTAGGGATTTTTTTTTCTCATTTTTTTTCTTATTAAAAAAAATTCTAATGATAAGCATTCGAAAAATATTTGCCAAAATAATTAAGTTTTATGAAATTCCCTAGTAGCGAGTATCTATAATACAATAGAGATCACATCTAACCGCCACACAATCGATGGCCAAGATTGAGTTTGAGAAAACATAACTGGTGGCTAGGATTGAATATGAAAAATAAATTTGTTTTTAACTTCCCACTCTGCTGCAACGGTTACTACCTCTCTAACCGCCACACAAAGAGTGGTTCAGATTTAATCTCTCAAAAGACAAAAAGCGGCCTAGATTTAAAGTTGGAAAAAACATAAAAAAAAACTCCCCTACACCCGTTACTAACTAATATAAATAATTAATAATTTTTATTAACAAAATTGAATTTTACTATGATAACAGTTAAAAAATAATTATTAATTTTAAGTATTAAGCTAAATGGTGAATTTACTAACAAATATTTTTTGTATTGTGCTATTGCTTGCTTGATAATGTCTATTTTGCTTCGTTTATATTTTTGTAGAACTTTTTCTATTCATGGATCTAATGGTGAAAAAATAACAATTTTTATAATTGAATAAAAATATCTAAATTTTCATAAAATTACGGTCAAAATTTGATTGAGTTGACCATTAAAGTCAAAGTGATCTAAATTTTTCGAGACGGAGGAAGTATTTATTTTTATAATTGAGTTGACCATTAAAGTCAAAGTGATCTAAATTTTTCGAGATGGAGGGAGTATTTGTTTTTATAATCTGTTGCAAATAAAAAAAAATATGATGTTATATTTCCAAGTCATATATCATGGACATTTTTTTTTTAGGGACAAATTGATCATTTCACATGACATATTACCCGAAGTTAGTTACATGACTAACTTCCGTTAATCAAAATGCATATTTTGACCTTAATTTAACGCAATACTCCCTCTACTTCTATTTTGAATAATCTTACCAACTTTGTCATCTAGAGCGTCTTATTGATAAGTCTCATTTTCTATGAACGAAAGTATATAATATTTATTTATTAATGAGACTCACTTTTAATACTTATAACGACTATCGTCTTACTATTTTCTATCTCATTTTCTCTCCTACCCACTCACAACACCTCAGTGTATCTTCGAATGAAAAAATCTTCATGGGAGGATGTAAGTTTTTGTGTCATTGTTGTAAATTAAGTAGAAAGAAAAGAACAAAAGGAAAACATAACCAAGAAGCAACAATTTTGAGAGCCAAGAACAAAGGTAAATTCCTCCAAACATATCTATAAAAAAAAACCTACAATACACGAACAAACAAAATTGAGAAAAAAAAAGAATACTACACGTCAATTGCAGTCATGCCTATGATTAGTTGTCTTTTTATTTTGGAGACTGTATATGTTGAATAAAAATACAAGGGTGGATGGGTGTTGTTATTTTTTTAGGTTAAAAATGAATAGAAGAGTGAGTGTATGAAGTTTACATAAAGGAGTGTAGGGTTGGGTGGGTTACATAATAATAGTTGGAGTGAGTGTTTTGAATGGAAGAGGGGTGAGATTGGGAAGTGGTTGATGAAACAGATTGACGAGGGTACTAATTCGGTTCTTCTTCAACTCTTAAAACTTTTGTAAGTATAATCAAATTTAGCGCACATAATTTGTTGGGTTTTATGGGTCCATACGCAGCGGAATAAGCATCTAAATAACACAAAACCCAAGCCCTAAGATTCGTTCTATACTATTAAATTGAATTCCTATGGGATAGAATTTACCAACCTTTATTGCTTTCCGGTCTTGAGCTATCGAACAATTTATCGGTGTGAATTTGAATCACAATCTTCGATCTTCAAAACCTTTGAACCTTCAGATTGCTTTGGACAATTTAAACTCTAGTCCTTGATCGTCGTACGAGCGAAGACCCTCTAGTAGTATCCACACGTTAGAATGAACCAAGAACAATTCTTGAGAATTGCTAGATTCTTAAACCTATGGAAGAAATATTGAGAAACTGTTTGGTGATTTTCTCTCTTGAAAACTCGGCTCTTTTTCGACTGTTTACAGACTCATATTTATACTACTTTAGTATTAGAGTTTGTGCCCTAATAAAATTAGGAAACAAGTGTAAACCGCCTCTGTGGCTAGTTGTGTCGCACGGCAGAACTAGCCAGATGGCCAGTTGTGTCGCGCTACAGAACATGCCAGATGGCCAGTTGTGTCGCGCTACAGAACAAGCCATATCAGGAACTCTCAATCATTTCTTCCTTTGGTTTAACTAATTCATTCTAGATGTGTGTGACCCAATAGGATTATATTATGTTGGCAATGAGCTCGATCACATCGATCCTCATAAGACATAAGCGGACTCTAGCAAGCCATTATGTCTACCCAAATAATATAACGTAAGAGTTCACGTTTCCAATGGTACACTTTCATTTCTCCCTTTGTCTCACGATGTTATATTGAACACAAGTCATGATCCACGTCAACTTGTATCTGTTCAATGCTTTCTCGATCTTGAGTATAATGATAATCCAATCATATTGGGGTGTGGCCACACGCTTTCATCATTATCACTCATCGAGGGACCCAAGCAAAACATCTCTCTTTCGATGGACAAATTCCATCTTGACTTATCATCCTTCCCATCATGAATCCGATCATGCCAAAGATAGCCTTTATAAATATCGTGTTAAGATATTGTTTGACTAAAATCAAACACGACTTTCATCATATGTAAGGTCATGATAATCTCAGGTGTTGGGACTAAATGAAGTGACCATATGAGATTTAATTATGACATTTGACCATGACATAAATCTCATACGGGTCAAGTCCAGTCACTTGTTCTCTAACAAGTACCCATAATTTCAATGTGCATCTCTATGCATATAATCATCATATGATTATCCATTGACAATTATACTAATTATTCTCTTAATAATTAGGGACGGAGATTATTACAATAAATATGCAAAACATATAATAATCAAATAATAAACTCAAACGATAAAGATGATATATAACAGTTTTAGGTTAAACATAACTAAAGCCTAGGGCATTACACCAACAGTCTCCCACTTGCACTAGGCTCCATTTATGTATCGAATACTCATGGATCTAACATGCCCATCATGCTTCTGCCTATGCGCGGGTCTTTAGTAAGTGAATCCCTTATGTCATCATCGGATGATACTTTGTATATTTTAACGTCTTCTCATTCTTTATGAATTCCTCGAAGAACGTCTAAGTGAGTGTTTGGATCGCTGTTGTGACCTTGGTTCCATTGTTTGCACAAGTGGCACCACTATTATCATAACAAAAATTTCATCGATTAGTGATACTTGGAACATTTCCAAAACACTAATGAACTTTTGATCCAAACTGCCTCTTTTAGCCACATCATATGTTGCTAAAATTCGGCCTTAGTAGTAGAATCGGCTACAATTTCTACTTGGAACTCTTCCAATCAAAACTGCACCTCTAATAAGCATAAACACAAATCCTAATTGCGATTTTAAAATAACTTTGTCAGTTTGGAAGTTAGCATCTATGTAACCCTTACAACAAGATTGACTTCCAATCTTTCAAATCCCAAGAACATATCCTTAGTTCTTCTTAAGTACTTAAGGATTATCTTGACTGCCATCCAATGGTTTACATCAGGATAAGATTGGTATCGACTCATCAAGCTTAGAGCATATGAGACGCCGGGTCTAGTATAAATCATGGCATACATGACAGATCCAAATGCCGAAGCATATGGAACTTCATTCATTTCCATTTTGCTCATCAGTTGTCATAAGACATTGAATATTGCTAAGAGAAATACCATGACCCATTGACAAGCTACTCTTCTTAGACTCTTCTAAGAACCTTGTCAATGTGAACACTTTGACTCAAACCAATTTATCCTTCTAGATCCATCTCTATAGATCTTGATGCCAAGGATGTAAGCGGCTTCACCCATATCTTTCATTGAGAAACCTTTTCTTGACCAAGACTTGACAGTCTTAAGTTTCGGAACTTTGGTTTTTCCAATGAGTAAGATATCATTGTAATAAAACAATAGAATTAATACTACGCTCCCACTGAATTTCTTGCATACACAAGATTCATCTTTGTTCTTTGATGAAGTCAAACTCTTTGTCCAATTCATCAAAATGAAGATTTCAATTCCTTGAAGCTTGCTCCAACCCATCTCATGAATCTTTGCAACATGCATACTTTATTAGAGTTTCTTGGATCGACAAACTATTCGGGTTGTGTACTATACACATCCTTAATAATCTTTCCATTTAAAGAAAGTCGTTTGACATCCATTTGTCATGTCACATAGTCACAATATGTGATAATGGCAATTGAAACTCTAACAGACTTCGACATTGTAACTGTCTAAAAAGGTTTCAACATAGTTAATACTATGAATTTACCTAAATCCCTTTGTTACAATCCTTAGTCATGAAAGTATATACCTTCACATCCATGTTGGTCTTGAAGACCTACTTGCACCCTTTAGTTTTTACACCTTCAGGTAGCCCAATCAAGTTCCAAACTTGATCATCAAACAAGGATTATAATTAGGATTCCATGGTTCCTAACCATTTATCCGAATTAGGAGTGGACATCGCCTCAAGATAGGAAGTAGGATCATCATTCTCAATGACTTCCACATTATTACTTTCCGATACGAGAAATCAATATTTCTCGAGTTCGGATTGTAACCTATCCGATCTACGATGGACTTGTGCATCTTGAACCGGTTCCACAACTCCTTTGTGAACTTGATTCTGTCTCTACTCTTGGTTCCATATTATTTTCGGGTTCTTGAACTTCTTCAAGATTAATTTTACTCCCACTAGATTCTTTATTGAGAAACTATTTCTCAAGAAACAAATCGTATAGAGCAACAAACATTTTGTTCTCTTTGTGGTTTGTAAGATTAATTTTCGAAAATAACCTAGTCAGATTTGGTGCTAACTTATAAGAGACAAGCCTCTTTACATAAGATTCGCAACCCCAAATCTTCATGAAAGACAAACTAAGTTTTCTTCCATGCCACATCTCATGTGGGGCCTTAGGAACCGATTTAGTAGGGACTCAATTCAGTGTAACCGCATTATTTCTAATGCATATCCTCAAAAGGAAATAGGAAATAGGAAAGTCTAATTGACACATCATCGAACGAACCATGTCCTACAAGGTTCAATTCCTCCTTTCAGACGTACCATACAATGTGGTGTTTCGGGTGGAGTCAACTCTGAAACAATTTCATAGTTTTGAGATGATTGTCAAATTCTTGGCTTAAATATTCACCACCTCGATCTAATTGAAGTACTTAATAGTTTTATCAAGTTGTTTTGCATTTCATCTTTGAAATGCTCGAAACATCTCAAACGATTCACCTTTGGACTTCATCAGATAGACATAGTCATATCTAGATAAGTCTTTAGTGAAATGTGATGAAATACCGAAGTCTTCCCCTAGCAATGCTACTTAATAGTCCACATACATCTCATGTATAATGACCAATAAGTCACTAGCCCTCCCACTACTTTAGTGTAGGGTGGTTTGGTCGATAATTCCAATAAATAAGATCCGCATTCCTCAAATGATTCATGGTCATATGAGTCTAAAAGTCCTTGTTAATGGAGTTTAGATATATGTTTCTTATTTATTTTGACCAAGCCGACAATGCCATATGAACGCGTTGTTTATATTGTTCGGTTCAGAATTCCCATTTATATTTTAGATATCTTCAATATTATTTTGTTTCTTAACATCAAGGATATGAAGACCATTCAATGACATATGCAATACAATAAGGCATATCATTAAATAAATATAAAACTTCTTATTTTCAATAAGAAAATTATATCCTTCATCATCCATATAAGAAACGGAAATAATACTCCTACTCAAATCCAGAACGTAGTCATACTTGTTCAAAATGAGTACTACTTCACAAGGTAAAGTGACTTCATAAGTCCATATGACTAATGCAGCAACCCTTGCTCCATTCTTATGCATAGGTTTAACTTACCTTCTTTGAGTAACTTTCTATTCTTTGTTCCTTGCACATTTATACAAATGTGGGATCCAATCCGGTATCATATACCCAAGAACAAGAAGTCGAAAAGAAAATATCTACATATAAATACTTGAAGTAGTGGCAATCATATTGCCCTTCTTCACCTTTTAGGTCTTCCTAGTAAGCCTTGCAACTTTGCTTCCAATGACATTCTTATTGTAATGACAGCAAACTGCATCCTTTTGAGACACTTTGGGTTTAGCCTCTTTGGCTTTGACAACTTTTGTCCTAGGTTTGGCAACCTTTGCTTTACCTACGTTTTCTTCCCTTTTGAACCCCTTTCTTGTGTTAACCATTAACACACTTGCGGATTGCTCCCTTTTGCATCTCATGCATCAAGAGCCTTCACCACAACATACATCTTTTACCTAGCTTGCACTTGGAACATTTCCTTTGTGCGGTGTGCTAGAACAAAAGCAGTTTTCATGTGTTCAAGGTTCTTCATAAGAGCCTTTAAACATGGTGGCAAATACAAGGCAAGCAATATTGTCAGAATCATCAACATGTTTCTAATGTTGCTTCCTTATTTTCCCTTTGCAACATTTGCAGTGGGTTCAGTAGGAACGGATTCGTCAAGAACGTACACATTATGTATTGTTCCTTTCGAACTTTGTCCTTCATAAGGACGAATCGCAATTATCATTATGTAATGCTATTTCTACAACAAAAATATACAAATTATATGAACACATATCAATATCAACACATTTATCATCTAACAGCAAATAATGTATTTTACAAATACTCCAACTAAATCATACACCTTCCAATGCAAATAAGCATAATATGCATTTAATGGGCTAAGATCCAACTTTAATTTAATCTCAAGTACGCTATGGCGCAGCGCTCAAGATTAAATTAATTAGGTAGAAAACATCAATCATATTGTATATGACTCTTAGATCTTTTATGAGATTTATTTAAGACATCATATGTCTAAGCATATTTTAATCTCATCTTATGTCTTGGGTCCAAAACCATTTTGATAACCCAATTAAGTTCATCCACTTTAAACGTATAGAAACCACCATTTCCTCATCTTGCTTGCAAATGGAATAGAGTCAAAGCACCTTGCTATGGCAAGCCCACCCAAAACTATCCGAGTGGTCTCAAGTGTTTTATCATGGATTGGCATAAAGAACTTAAAAGTTAAATGAAGGTTCTTTAAATCAGATTATAAGCATATCAACAAAGATAATCATAATGTACACCAGGTAAGTTCCCAAGAAAATAGGTGAGCCACAAGGACTGCTTAAGTACCAAATCTTCCTTCGACAGAACTCTCCTAGTCATGCACAATTATAATACCAATTTGAATGCAACATAATCAATACTTTGTATACTGACTTGTTTCTCATAAACAATCAGACTCGTAAACTGACTTGTTTCTCATAAACAATCAGATTCCTTCAAATTTTGCGTATACTGACTTGTTTCTCATAAACAATCAGAAAACCAAAATTTAACGTTTCAACTAAACATTTAACAAATTATTATTCAATGTTTCAACTAAACATCTAATAAAATTCTTAACACTTAAGAACAAATAATTCATGCATCGCAACAATTAATAAAAACACATTTAAATTAATTAAGTATGCATAAACAATGAATTAATCTAGAATAGACCTATAAACTTAATATCCAGAAATTTATAGCATCCAGATTAAGACATTAAACATCTCATATTATAAAGATAATCACAGATTAGCTGAAAAATTATCAAACTGATTCATGCCCAGATTGGCTAGTTATGTCGCGCGGCGCAATCAGCCAGTTGGCCAGATCTGTCGCGTGACATACCAAGCCCAACTACCAGATTTTCTCCTCGTGGTCTACTCTGTCGCACAACTTGAGTTGCCAGTTTGGCAGATTTTCTGAATTTCAATCAATTCCAATCATAAAGCAATTAAATCAAGTAAACAGCTTTTATAGATTTAATTCATTACAATCAGAAAACGATTTTCATATTGTTTCACCTAAACAATAAATATTCTACCGCATACAAAACATGCAATAAGCATATAAACGATTTATATCTTAATTCTAGCATGTTAATTCAAACTTAACCATACGAACGGGGCTCTGATACCACTGTTGGGTTTTATGGGTCCATGCGCAGCGGAATAAGCATCTAAAAACACAAAACCCAAGCCCTAAGATCCATTCTATACGATTAAATTGAATTCCTATGGGATAGAATTTACCAACCTTTATTGCTTTCCGGTCTTGAGCTATCGAACAATTTATCGGTGTGAATTTGAATCACAATCTTCGATCTTCAAAACCTTTGATGAACCTTCAGATTGCTTTGGAAAATTTAAACTCTAGGCCTTGATCGTCGTACGATCAAAGACCCTCTAGTAGTATCCACACATTAGAATGAATCAAGAACAATTCTTGAGAATTGCTAGATTCTTAAACCTATGGAAGAAATATTGAGAAACTGTTTGGTGATTTTCTCTCTTGAAAACTCGGCTCTTTTTCGGCTGTTTACAGACTCATATTTATACTACTTTAGTATTAGAGTTTGTGCCCTAATCAAATTAGGTAACAAGTGTAAATCGCCTCTGTGGCTAGTTGTGTCGCACGACAGAACTAGCCAGATGGCCAGTTGTGTCGCGCTACAGAACATGCCAGATGGCCAGTTGTGTCGCTCTACAGAACAAGCCATATCAGGAACTCTCAATTATTTCTTCCTTCGGTTTAACTAATTCATTCTAGATGTGTGTGACCCAATATGATTATATTATGTTGGCAATGAGCTCGATCATATCGATCCTCATAAGGCATAAGCGGACTCTAGCAAGCCATTATGTCTACCCAAATAATATAACGTAAGAGTTCACGTTTCCAATGGTACACTACCATTTCTTCCTTTGTCTCACGATGTTATATTGAACACAAGTCATGGTCCACGTCAACTTGTATCTGTTCAATGCTTTCTCAATCTTGAGTATAATGATAGTCCAATCATATTGGGGTGTGGCCACACGCTTTCATCATTATCACTCATCGAGGGGCCCAAGCAAAACATCTCTCTTTCGATGGACAAATTCCATCTTGACTTATCATCCTTCCCATCATGAATCTGATCATGCCAAAGATAGCCTTTATAAATATCGTGTTAAGATATCGTTTGACTAAAATCAAACACGACTTTCATTATATGTAAGGTCATGATAATCTCAGGTCTAGAGACTAAATGAAGTGACCATATGAGATTTAATTATGACATTTGACCATGACATAAATCTCATACGGGTCAAGTCCAGTCACTTGTTCTCTAACAAGTACCCATAATTTCAATGTGCATCTCTATGCATATAATCATCATATGATTATCCATTGACAATTGTACTAATTATTCTCTTAATAATTAGGGAAGGAGATTATTACAATAAATATGCAAAACATATAATAATCAAATAATAAACTCAAACGATAAAGATGATACATGACGATTTTAGGTTAAACATAACTAAAGCCTAGGACATTACACCAACATAATTTGCATAATGTTATGATATTATCTAATAAGCATTTTCTTTTCAGTCATGGGACACCAACTCAATCTCATTTAAGGCCGGAAGTGATATTTTCATGCAATAAGTAACATATATTTCAGCTTTGGAACGAGTACTTTTATTCATCAAGTCAAACTTTCTTGAAAGTGATGAAAAGTTTGGGGAGATATCTTATAAGGTGAGCTTGCTATTGTTATTCAGGAATATTTGCAATTTGTTTCCATGTCTTTACTTAGCTTTGTTATTGCAGGCACTCAGAATAATTGATATACTTGGTCAAGATTTTATTTTCGATAGTGTATCATTTTAGAGCATGATTTCTCTATAATAGTATTGGAAGTTTGGAAAACAGCAACTCAAAGGATAGTGAGCGGGTTTGAGGTTACATGAAAGAGGGTGAGATAAGGGGGTGAGGGGAAAGAGGAAAGTGGGTGGGGGTTGGGATTATGTAATTTGGTTAACTTTAGTTAATTGAAATCATACTTTCTTATAATTTTCTTTTTGGTTATAATAATAAAATTGTATTTTATCAATCTTATTTTGGCTATATTGTAGAATGTGATTTTACTTTCTATTTTTCTTTTTGTAACAAATACCAAAGAGACAGATTTATTTTTGAAATGTTCAATTAAAAATCAGGAACTATTATGTATGTAATGGATCATTAATATTGTCGTTCTTGCAATCAAATGAAAATTTTAAGAGTTTACAATTTGATGATAGATACTAGACTTATGCATTTTGAGAGTTTGATCTCAAACACACTATATTTATGTTGTACTGTAACCATGCCTTGGCACGGGTAGGAAAGTACTAGTTATATTACAATAGGAAATGAAAGTAACCGCCGAGACAAAGAGCGGCTGTGATTGCTTCTCAAAAAATAGATCAGACGGCCTAAATTCTCCCACCCTTAACTGTCTTACGTAACTCCCTCACTCAACTGTTTATAACTTCCCCACCTCATCCTCTCAAAGAAAAACATCCCACCTCTTTGATTTCAAGGAAAAACATCCCACACTTCTGTGAAAAAAAAATATCCCCTCTTCACTTTCTCTCTCCCTCTCACCTCCATCTAAATGTGCTTTTGTGTTAAAATGGGGTGGACTGGAAGTTGGGCCGATAGAGAAAAAAAAAACCCAACAAAGGACTGACTTCTGTGAAAAAAAATCTCCCCTCTTCACTTTCTCTCTCCCTCTCACCTCCATCTAAATGTGCTTTTGTGTTAAAATGGGGTGGACTTTAAGTTGGGCTGATAGAGAAAAAAAAAACCAACAAAGGACTGAGATTGATTCTCAGCAAAATGATCTGAGGCTGTTGTTGAAATGCAGCCATTGAATTGGGCTTGCCATTTGCCAACGTGATGGAACAGGTGATGGCCTTTTTTCTCTTTATATGATAAAAAAGGATTTGTAGCCAGCAAATTTGACCATTTCTAATTGAAGTTGTTTATAATGAGGAGAGTTATCAATGTTATTAAAATATTTAATATTGCGAGCATATATAATCAATAGTGAAAAAAATTGGTATATTAAGACAATGTTTTTTCAGAAATTTAGTACTCCCTTCGTTCTCAAATTTGCTCTTAATCAATCAATACCGAATTTGAAAAGACTTTAAACATTCTTTTGAGATGGAGGGAAGATTTATCTTGGGATTTTATTTATTTTTTTCTAAAAATTAGGTATGAATTTAGAATAAACCATGGATATTTAGTTAGATATGGGTTGGAGAGAGTATTTATATTGGGATATTCTACACACAATCAAAAAGTATAAGTATATGTGCATGTTTTTGTTGACATACGTAGAGTATGTGTGTGTTTTTGTTTCTATGGAACTAAATTTTTGTTGTGAAATAAGGCTTTAGCCAAAATGTTGGGTTGATGTTTTGTTAATTGTTAGTGTTGAATTGAATATAAAAATTAAATGAATTGATTATCAGTTCAAGGTTTTACGGTTGTCTATTAGCTTATGTTGTATGATTGCTTAGTTTATTTTATAAATTTTGAAATATTCCTTTCGTACATTTTTTAAATGGGTAGGATTTATAAATAAGACCCATATTTTAAGTGTGTGCGTATAATAAGTGGGTAATAATAATAATTTGTTATTTCAAATATGAAACTTATTAATGTGACACAAAAAAAATGTGTGCATTTTATTATAATTTATTATGGGACGACGAAGAAATTGCATTGGGTTAAATATAAGGAAATGGATGGGGTTTGTTTGTTTGTTTTGTTTTGTTTTGTTTTTTTTTTTTAACATTAAGCAAAAATAGAGGTTGTAGGTTTGGGTTGGGTTGGGTTGGGTATTTTTTTTCTTTCGAAAAATAGGGAAGTGGATGAGGTTGGGGGTCATTAAAGACAAAGTTTGAATTGTGTGGCTTTTTTATTCCTTTTTTTAGGTGTGTTTCAAGTTTATTTATTTATTTCTCTCTTTGCTTATATTACAAATATGCATTTAAAATAATTGGAATTAAGGAGTATATATTAAAATAGTAATTACTATGTATTAATTTATCATTATTTCATTTAATAATTTTAGATAAAAAATGCATATATTTTAATCAATAAAAAAAACATCTGATCATGGTTTGGTCCTTTTTTGTTTTTAAAAATCAATAAAAATTAAAAATGAGAGTAACCGTCGAGATAAAGAGGAAACAAGATCAATTCTTGAATATTGATCCAACGGACTTAATTCTTTTACCATCAATCTTGTTATAACTCCTTATACTCCCAATTTCATCATACAAGGCAAAGAAAACCCTTCCACCATTAACTCCTCCCTTTAGCCTGCCAAAAAAAAGTTAAAACTAACAATATACATTGAATATAGAGATTATATGATACTAATTTTTATTGATTTATGTATTTGATTTTTGTTGATTGGTGTTATTAGCTAAAACTAATAATTTTAGAGGAATAATATAATTCTTTTCTATATAATTTATTAGTTTTTGGTTAGTAAAAACTAAAAACACCAACGTATGTTAAAATTAATTTTCATTTTCCGAGTATAGACAATAGAAAGAATTCTTATTTTTGTTAATGGGTATGGATGTGGGGTTTGGGGTTAACGTGAGAAAGAGGGAAATGGTTGTGGTGGGGATTTTTGTGGGAAATACAAAATTGAAAGGAATTCTTTATGTTTTATTTGTTTGACCACCATGTATATAGTCCCGTGCCATTGACACGGGCATTTTAGTACTAGTAGTAAGAAAAAGGGGAGTTTCACAAAATTCGCTACTGGCAATAGCGAGTTTTAGCGAGAAAAAAATGTAAACTCTCTATTGACAGTACCGAATTTTGCCAAACTTTGTTGTTTTTAAAAATAATATTCAATGCTTGTTATTTAGGAAATATTTTTTTTAAAAAAAAAGGATTAAATGAGAATTAAAAAATCCGATTTGGGTACATATTGATGTTGGAACATGAATGATCCATTAACCATGAACCGACTCATAACTAGATTAAGAAGAGAAGAAGATGAAGAAGAAGAAGACGGAAGCGTGTACCTTGTGATTCCATGATTGTTCTTAGTCTTGTTCTTGAGTAAACGAAGTATGAAGATATTCTTCAATGTAGGGAAGAGTAGATCTTCTAAATGATGAGTGCCCTTATTCTCTTTAATCTTCAAGTACTTAGGAAGAGTTTTGGACTGAATGAGAATAAAAAATAAGTGAATTCATAGGCTTGATGGATAGGCCTTTATATAGGAATCCAAGGGGCACTTCATTTAGGGACTACACCCTTTCATAAAGATGATGGTGTGAAGTTACCATTATGCCCATCATTTAATGGTACTTACACCTAATGGAATTCTACACATTTTGTCTATACTTTAACATTATTAAATGATTATAACAAATGGAATTAAATAACACATATTAATTATTCCATGTTCTAACAATCTCCCACTTGGATTAATATTAATATGTATCTTTTACTAAATAAATTCCTTAATCATTTATAACATGAATGACAACCCTTATGTGCACGTTTATCGTCATCCAACACAATCCCGTCCATTAGTCTTATAAGTATAGGGACTAAAGGGGCAGTCGTTGTAATTGATTCGCAACTAAACCCACATTAATCACATATATATATCCAACTAAATGACATAGATTAAGTATAGATATGTAGCATAGAATATTAATGAATATATATGAAGAACGCATATATATATTCTCCAACTAGTCCTACTTAATCAAATGAGATCAATATAAATAAAAAACAACACAAAGAAATAGAAAACAACACAAACTCCCCTTGATTTAAGCATTATAAAAAATTGTTTCACCCATTATGAGCGGTATGCTCGTGAAACATCAAAAGAGATTACACTTTACAAAATGGATCAAATAACATGGAGTTTGATCCTATAAGTTGTATATCTATTTGTTCATTTTATACTTATTTCTCTTCAACAAGAGACATAACCATATGATGTCTTTCGACATCTTTGCATCCACTAAAACATAATCGGAATACTTAATGATCTCAAAATGATCCGATTTTATATACATAAGCATGTAGTTTAATGTTTTATAGGTACTTCATCATTCTTTTGGATGTGACTTAATGTTCTTCTTTCCGAATTGCTTTGGTATTGACCAAGCATCCCAATAATAAATACAAGGTCTGTACGAGTATAGACTTGCGCATACATTAAGCTTCCTACTGCCGGTGCATAAGGGATATTTTCCATATACTTGGATTAAAAATTAATTTTAGGACATTTACTTTAAACTGAATTTATCTCCCTTAGAGACAGGGGTGTCATGTGGTTTACAATTTTCCATCCTAAACATTTGTAATACCTTCTCTATATAGCTCTTTTGTGATAATCCCAAAATACCTCGTGAATGATCACGATGAATTTGGATTCCCAATACAAAAGATCTCAAATTTGTTTGAGAAATTTCTTAGTTTTTAGAAGGTCCTTATCATTACTAGCAAGAAAAATATCATCCACATATAAGACCAAAATAATAAATCTACTCCCACTGAACTTATGGTACACACAATCTTCACCAAGATTCATTTCAAAGCCAAATGAAAGAATAACTTGGTTAAATTTTAAGTACCATTGACGAGATGCTTGCTTAAGCCCATAAATGGATTTCTTAAGTTTACAAATCAGTTGACTAGTTTGATCCGAATTAGTCACAATTTCTGGTTTCTTCATATAGATAGTTTCCTCAATGTCGTCATTGAGAAAAGTTGTCTTAACATCCATTTTATGAAGCTCAAGATCATAATGTGCCACTAATGCCATAATGATCATAAAAGAGGTTTTTAAAAGATACCGGAAAAATGTTTCTTTATAATCAATGCCTTCCTTTTGAGTAAATCCATTAGAAACAAGACGTGCCTTATATCTTTCCATATTACCTTGCTAATCCCTTTTGGTTTTAAATATCAATTTATAACCAATAGGTTTTACACCTTCAGGTAATGGTACAAGATTTCAAATGTCATTGTCTTTCATTGATTTTAACTCCTCATTAATGGCATTGATCCACTTATGAGAAATAGGACTATTAATGGCTTCATGGAAGGTGATTAGATCATCTCCCACTAAACCTAAGGTGTCCTCATTCTCCGCAAGATACATGTCATAAATATCCGAAATAACACTTCTTCTTTCTCTAGTAGATCTCCTTAAGGGCACCGGTTCATTCTCATTTTGAGGTTATTGAAAATCATTATGTTCAACATTTTCATGTTGTCCGTTATTTACGGGAGTCTATTTTGAATTGTATGTTCTTTGTTGAATTTCAGGTACAATTACTTGATTTCCAACAAGAACTAAAGTTTGAGGAATAAAGAAAGGTTCCTTCAACTTTTCAAATTCAAAATCATTTGATTTCTCCCACTAAATTCAACATCCTCAAAGAACCTAGCATCGTCAGTCTCGAAAATGTTCTAGTTTTCGGGTCATAAAATTTATATTCCCTAGATCTCTTAGCATACCCTACAAAGTAGCTACTAACAGTTTTTAGGGTTCAGTTTGCCCTCATTAGGCCTATAAGGTCTAGCTTCTGCTGGACACCCCATACATGAAGATGATTTAAGGACGGTTTCTTATTCGTCCATAACTCATAAGGGGTTTTGTCGGTAGCTTTTGAAGGTGCTCTATTGAGAATATAAGCTGCGGTTTTTAATGCTTCGCCCATAATGAGTGAGGTAAAGAAGTACAAGAAAATATACTTCTTACCATATCCTTAAGGATTCTATTATGTCTCTCTAATATACTATGCTAGGTTTGCCCGGCATGGTGTAGTGAGGGACAATCATACACTCTTCAAAAAAATAGCGAGTATAAAGGACCCGGACGTTATTCACCCAATACGTTATACCGTCCGTAGTTTTCACTACTATGATCGGATTTAACGTTCTTAATAGTCTTTCTTATGCCTTAAAAGACTTGAAAACGTCCAATGATTGAAACTTTACATGAAGAAAATAATGTATCCATAACGAGAGTAATCATCCATGAACGTAATGAAATATTGTTGACCATTCCATGAAGGATTAATGAATGGTCCACAAATGTCCATATGAATTAGTTTCAAGACGTTTGATATTCTCAAAATTTTATTTCCTTTAATGTTTGTAAATTTATTCTTTAAAAAACACTTAATGCAAAAGTTTTATCCGAAGTATCAAGTTGTTTTTAGGATTCCCTCCGACATAAGCTTTATCAATTCTCCCTTTGGATATATGACCCAAACGCCTATGCCATAGAATACAATAATTTTCACTTGATAACTTTTGCTTAGTGCCTTTAGTTTTGGTTTCATTATTATGGGACTCATTCATTTTCTTGACTGTGTCAAGTAAATTAAGATTATCGATATATGACAAAGTACTAGTACCGATAAGTTTGGAATTTAAAATAAATATCACATTTATTATTACCAAGAGAACAAGAATAACCTTCCTTGTCCAAAATTGTGATAGATATTAAATTCCATCAAAAGATGGTACAATGAATGTATTATTTAAAACAAAAAATAATAGCCAGTACTTGTCATTAAAAAAGTCCCTATGCCTACAACTTCAACCGGATTTTCAGCTTCCATATAGATGTATTTCTCATCTTCACTGGGAATTCGGAAATTCAGGCAACCCTGCATACATGAACTAATGTGAGTTGTTGCACCAAATACAACCACTATGTATATTAAGGAATTGAAACCAAATTTGCCTTAGTACAAACAAGACCAAATGACATACCATCCTGAATTCGCCATTTGCGATACTTATGGTAGTCGTTCTTCATGCGAGTAAGGTCCTTGCAAAAGAAGCATTTCTTGACTTTATGATCTTTAAATGATCCCTTATGCTTCTTACTTGCAACCGCAATTTCCTTCCCTCTTCTCTTAATCCCACGAGAAGAAGTAAATGCTGAGTGAGTACTTTCTAATTTGAGATATTTCATCCTATCTTCCTCTAATGTCATATGTGAAAGTAATCCATTAATATTCCACTTTTTCTTTTGACATTTATAGGTCACTTCAAAAGGACCAAATTGAGGAGGAAGATAGATCAAAACTAAGTGCACGAGCAATTCTTCCGAAATCTCTAACTTAAGTGCTTTTAGTTTGATCGAAAGATGAAATAATTCGATAATGTACTCCCGAAGATTTTCGTCACCCTTGTACCGAATGGAAACAAGTTTCCACAAGAATTCAAGAAAAAACTCAGCATTTTCGATTTCAGAGACATTGTCCAAAAATGTCTCTGAAACTGCATTTTCCATGATCATTAGACTCACACGGTTGGACCGTTCCCATTGCTCAACATTTTTCCGTTCTATAACGGTATTTCCTTTAGTGAGAGCAGCGGGACTTGATTCTCCAAATGCGTGATCGATGTCCATATTGCCTAATATCATCGTTATATTATTTTTCCAAGTTTTAAGTTTAGTCCCAGTAAGCAAATGTACATCATTTATAGCAGTAGTTACGGATGAAGCATTAATCAAATCTAAAGGAGAAGAACAAGAATGAAACAAAACATATATAAGAAACTACATAACGATTAATTATATCAAATGAATTCCATCAAAATAAAAGATAATCAACATGACATCAAGACTAATCTTTGGATTGCGAATTGACTCACAATTTGATTTATCTTAAGGTAAACAAATAGCTTAAACAACACACTTTAAATACTTGCCTTCCTTTGGGCCGAATCAAGTACAAAAAGTGTCCTAAAGTTTAAGGTACTTGTTCCCCGGCAATAAAGAATATAAACAATTCACTTTAAACACCCGCCCTCCTTTGGGATGGTTCACAACATTTAAAATGACCAAAAGTTTAGTTCAATTATTACCCCCACTACAAGAAAAAGGTGTTTTTGTCACATTTTATTTGTCACGGTCCGTCAACCGTGGCAAATAATTTAATATAAACCACGGTTTTTTTAACCGTGGCAAATAATATTTTTTGCACCGATTTATAAGAAAACCGTGGTTTACCTTATAAAACTAATAATTTTATTTTTATTTTTATTTTGCACCGCTGCCTCGTTCATTCATTGCCCAAAAATCCCAAAATTGCGCCAACAAATTCCCAAAATTCCCACAGCGCCAACAAATTCCCTCCAGAAATTCCTAAAATTCGCTCCAAATCTTCCCTCTCAATCCAAATCTTGAATGGAATCCAAATCAGTTTGTGATTTCCGATTCCACCTAGAATTCTAACCTAGGATTACCGAAATCCTAATTCGTTCCCACTTTGTGCAGCGCCGTTACTTAAAAGCGGCAAGCCCTAGAAATCTTCTGCGAAATTATTCAACAAGAAGGTTTGCAAAATCGTCCCTCCCTCTTATCAATCTGCATTGAGAATTCGTGAGATTATCAGCTTACAACAAGTTCTCCCTCCGTCTCTCTACATTGTTGAACCAGAAAGTGAATCGGAGCTTTATCGGAATTGAAGCCGGTGGTGCAGCGACATTCCACGTATTCGAGGTCCGTTTACTCAATCTCAACTCTGTGTGTGTGTTGTCGTTTCAGTTGATTAAATTTCTTCTGCGTTAATTATATGAATATAATTTGATGGCAATAGTTTGGTAGGAATTGAGATATTACTTTTTATGCTAGAATTCATTGATGAATCACCTGTTGTTCAACAATGTTTTCATTTGTATTAATTAATTGCACAACCAGACTTGGTCCAAGTCTGGGGTTCACTATCTCATTAGGCCCTCTGATCAGTTCCTGCCCTATGAAAACAGCTGGTACGCTTGGTTTACATCCTAGTGTAGCGATGCGTGAATTTTGAAATAACAGAGTCGCCACTTATTATTTATTAAGGAAAACAATAAGAAAAACCTTTTTGATTTGAAAAGAGATTTGAGGGTTCGGGGGTTAAGTTATCGAATGGGTAGGTCGAGGAGCATCCATTCCACCCAATCCGGAGATCGGTCTTGCCAATTGAGTATTATCAATCTTTTTAATTACTAATTAAATAAAGAACAAGAAAACCCTAATCAATTTCTTGATTAGGAATGTCGGATTGTACGCTTCGAGATCGCCTTCATCGATTGAAGGGACTCTAGGCTAATCCTTTTGATGGGATTACACCACTCTAAAAGCCAATAGAGAAAGATTAAGAAGAAAAGATTAAAAGTATAGGAGTTTACCTAGTTTAGGGAGGATTTGATTTAGAACGTGGTTCTAAGATGTTTTCTCGATCGAGAAGTGATTTGGACAGAGTTTCGACTCAATATGAGAGTCAAATCTTGATGCGGACAGAGCTTCGCCTCAATCCTTGATTCGGGTTTGGATGTTTGTTGATCAACAGGATTGATAAACAAACTTTAGATGATTTTAGAGAGATTTTGTGAGTGATTTGAAGGAATCTTTCGTGGAGAGAAACCAACAAATTGTGTGTGTTGTGTGGAAACATGGCTCTCTGAAATAGTGGAAGTCACCAAGTATTTATAGGGGTTGGATAGGTAGAGGTGGAGAGGTAAAACCCTAAACGAAGCTTCCAGAACTCAATTATGATTGGAGAACCGGATTAGATGAGGTTTATCAAGAAAGGAAGTTGAAACGGAGAAGGAGAGTGATTTCTGCACATCCTGTCGAGGGGATATCTCGCGCGAGATATGATATCTCGTGCGAGACAAAGCGATGTGGACAATTACGCCTCTTCAGTTATTCTGTTAGTCAGTTAGGTCCAAAACTAACGAGGTTAGTTAGAAACTTAACGAAACATGACGAAACTAATGTGCTTTCATCAAAACACAAAAGAGAGACGAAGAGTAGTGTAATCATGATTTATTGGTTCAGAATGGGGTGTCTACAGAGCCCCTCGACGACAGGTCTTATGAAAGAAGAAGTGTCGTCGATAGAAAAGACATCATTCTGAACATTGGGATGGTCATGCCGCACGGCTTCCTACGTATCTCTAAGAGAGAATCAGACCAAACGTAGTTCGACTCCAAAACACTAAAAAGGCTATTTTAGGTATTTTGAAAAGCATTTTTGAAAATTGAAGAGGTATTTTTTTGAAAAGGTAAAATCATACTGAGGAATCAAGGACTTGACCCAATTCTGAAGATACCAGTTTGTTGATGATGTTGTTGAAGTGCGCCGTCCGAGGTTACTGACGTTGCCGTTGTTGCTGAGGTCGCGGACTTGAAGTTTGCTGCCATCACAGACTTTGAAGTTGTCGCCGAGGTCACGGACTTGAAGTTTGCTGCCGTCACAGACTTTGAAGTTGTTGCCGAGGTCACGGACTTGAAGTTGCTGCCGTCACAGACTTTGCTGATGTTGCCGAGGTCACGGACTTGAAGTTTTGCTGCCATCACAGACTTTGTTGATGTTGCCGAGGTCACGGACTTGAAGTTGCTGTCATCACAGACTTTGTTGATGTCGCCGAGGTCACGGACTTGAGGTTTGCTGCCATCACAGACTTTGTAGTTGTTGCCGAGGTCACGGACTTGAAGTTGTTGGTTGAGATGAAGGTTCTGTCGGCCCCTGTAATGCAAGGATATATGCATAATGGTCTCGGATAGACCCGGATGATTCTTACCTTTTTGTACCTGTCAGCACATAAATATTTCAAGTAGATTTTTTTTCAGATTTTAGTTGTTTAACTGGACTTACGTGGTGGTGCTCACGTCTGTTCGTGTAAATGGCCGGTAGGACATTTTGGTGGTGAGTTTATGTATGAGTATATGGTATATGGAAATGTAGGGAAATTTGTATGGATTTGTATTTGAGATGGGTGAAATGTATGAGTGAACTTGTGTTTGACAAGTTGGGACCCAATCAGGTTTATGTAGAATCTGTTGCTAGTCAGCGAGGCTGTATTGTTGTAGAATTTCGTTCGATGAGTATCCTTGTGTGAACACATCTAGGTCTGTTGAGAATCTTCATTCTTACTTCTCCTTGAGTCGTGTCTCTAGGAGGCAAACGACTACACATCTGTCGACTGTCGTAATGGCTTTATGTCCAAGGCCCTTTGGTGTCTCAAGCCCCAGGTTGCTTGCAAGTGGTAGATGACTTTGTGAACAGGCTTATGAGTCTGCTCTCTTGATTTGAAGATGATCGAATAAGACTCTCCTTGTTGATTTGATTTGAAGAGGATCGAATGACGTCCGGTGAAGAAGGTTGAAGAATACTCTCCCTTTGACCTTTGATTTTTTTTTTCTTAGTGCGCACCCTGGTTTTTGCCTAGACCGCCCTTTTGGGTTTTCAATCTAGCGGGCATCTCTTTTGCGTCTTTTTTTTCATTTTTTTTGAATAGTATGTAACTTGAAGGGAACTCAGAGAGAGAAAATCTTATTGAGGAGAGAGAAATGAGATCTCAAGTTTAGTTGAAGAGAGACGGACTCTATTCTTTGGAAGGTGATCCAAGCATTGACTTTTTGGAGAAGTGTATTCTCTAATGATGAGAATGAGAATCAAAGAGGAAAGCCCCTAATGTAGATTTGATTGTTTTGAAGAGTTGAAATAGAGGTTGACTGGGGGAGGAAAGGATAGGAAGCTCCAGTTTTGATGCTTGGATTTCAAGAGTGTGTATGAGAGTGGCTAACAGGAAGCCCCTAGACTCAACGAGAAACGCTTCTTGGCTCAAAGATCTAGAAAAGTTATTCTACCTTTTAATGGACCTTGCTTCATCTAGAAATTTCTAAACAAGATTGAGGAGAAAGCCAATCATTAGTATGACTTAAGGGTAAACATTTTTCTTTATACTGAAAGTCTTCTTCACTTGATGTAGGAGGATTTTGAGGAATCCTCTTTTCTTTTGTTGGTATCACTTGACTCCTCTTCTTTGTGGGAGAGTCCTTCTTGCCTTTGTTGAAATTACATCCTTGTTGTGGGGCGATGAAGGCTTGAGAGTTTTTTTTTTTTTTCGATGCTCTATTTTTGCCTAGGACGAATTGAGGAGTTTCGTCCTAGCGAGCTTTTTATTTATATATATATATTTTTTTTTGTATTCTCAAAGCCTTGAGTTGAGTAGCCCCACTTTTCTTTGGATGAATGTTGACAGCAGCACCTTTGGCTTTCTTCGCTTGTTGGTCTCTAACTTTCAGTAGGGGTAATGTTTAACCCTTAAGCCTCCTAATGATAACTTGCTTTTTAAAGTCACTTAGAAGTTTCTATTTTTGCGATGATTTAGGGAATGGAAGGTCCATTGTTTTGTATGAGTTAAATGATATTTATGAGGTAGAACAACCTTAGGGAAAGTGTTTAGGAAAAGAAATTACTTCAATTTATTGAGAAATTTAAGAACAGACTCGATAGTTTAGAAGACACAAACTAGAGGAGGTGAGAAGTACTAGAAAGACAGAACGACTCTTCGAGTTCATACTTGGAAATTTAAAACCTAATCTACTTCTATCAAAGGAGAAAGGGAGAGGATAGTGGTAGCCCCAAAGTGGTAAGTATAGATTTCTTCTTGGAGCTTCATGGATTGCGAGGGAGAGGATTGGTGATGACGTTGGGACGTTCTAGATCTCCATTATCAAAGAGGTCTTGTATGATGTCCTTCAAGTGGTGGCAGGAGTTGGTGTCATGGCCAGTGAAGTTGTGGTACTTGCAGAATAAGTGATGAGCATGATTCGGACCCATATCCTTTGGAGGACCACCTTCCCTTGGTTTGATTTTTTCATTCTGGACAAGCACATCGAAGAGTTCTTCTTGAGTGATTCCTTCAATTTTGTCGTAGTGCCTCTTTTTCTTTTCGGGAGGAGGAACGACAGAATACTTTCCGGTGTTGGGGCGATTGAATGCAATAGCATTGAGTGAAGCATCCTTACTTGTGGTGGGCTTGTTATAGCGGAAAGTACTTTCCTTCTTTTTGCTTTTTAGGAAGTCGTCAACCCTAATTCCGGACTCGAGGAGTTCATTGAAACTAGGAAAGTAGTTACCGGCGAGCTTCTCTTGAAATTCATCACGAAGGCATTGAAGGAAGATGTGGATTTGCTCTTTGAGAGTAGGCCTTTCGACAATTTCAGTAAGTTTGAGTCTCCATCTTCTAGCAAATTCAGCAAAGGACTCATTTGCATGTTGCTTGGTTTGTTCAAGATCCCTCCTAGTAGGGCGGTAAGTGGAGTTGTCTTCAAACTGCCTTTGGAAGACCAAACATGCGGATGACCAATCAAGCCTTGTAGTCGTAGAAAGAGACATGTACCAATCCCTTGCAGCACCCTCCAAGGTTTGAGGAAAGCATTGGGCCAAGATTGTGTTATCAACGCCCATTGGAAGCATGGCCCAAGTGTAGGTCTCAACATGAGCTCGAGGACAGGTAGTACCATTGAACTTGGCAATATCGGGTGTCTTGTACTTGCGAGGAAACTTGGTGATTGATTGTTGAAGAGCATCGGGATCAAATGGAACGAATGACCCTTTGGAAGTGTCAAGAGTCGCAAGCTTCTTTTCGAGGTAGTTCTTAGTAACATGGTCACCAAGTTTAGTAGTTTCACCACTGCCTTCTTTCTTGGTTTTAGCACCCTTGGAGGTATGTTCCTCATCATCGGAGGAGGATGAGGAAGAGGAGGAATCGGATTCTTCCTTTTTCTTGCTTGACTTTTTGGTTTTTCTATTCACTTTGGTGTAGGATTCCTCTTCGTCGGAGGAGGATTCCACTTTCTGCTTTTGTTTTCTGCCTTTCTTGACTTTCAACTCGTGGAGTTCTTTCATGAGGGCGGTCATTTGGGCGTTCTGCTCATCAATTTGCTTACTTTGTTCATCCAACCTAGTCATGGCTTCGATGAGTTGGGCCTTAGCGTCGTTGATATCGGCCTCGGTGGTAGAAGGAGAAGCAGACATCGTGTCGAGCTTTGGCGAAGAACCTAGACGTGTAGCAACCGTGTTAAACCATGATCGAGTCCCAACAAGTCGGCTGAATAGGGTGAATGAAGGCTTGAAGGTTTGAAGGTTTTGGCCTAAACACGAAAAGACCGAACACTTATCTCGTACGAGACAAGTAGTCTCGCGCGAGACTTCACCACGGAAAGTCACAATTTTCTGATTTTAATCCTAATTTTGGTCGGACGGAAAATCCGTTTTGGGGGTTTCTAAAGTTCAAGAACCAAACCTAGGGACCTAGGGGTCGGAGTAATCCAAAGTAACATCAAGTTTTGTGCAATAATTTTGATGAGAAAATTTTCTCTTTTTAGGGGCAAATCCGAAGGGACAATCGTAGGGACGTTTCCGAAGGGACAATTCCGAAGCGACAATTTATTGATTTCTTTTCCGTGGATTATTGCAAAAAACGATCTTGACAAGGGATTACAAGGACTCCAAGATCAAACCGACCAGTCAAGGAGTGTCTTAAAAAGTCAATCTACATGATATGTGGCGATGCAGGGCTGGAAGGCTAGGCTCCCCGCGATATGACAATCTAGGTGGATTGAATACGCGGAGTGGGATGATCCAACTTCGGAGAGACCGGCGACTAGGTGATTACCGTCATCCGTCCTTAGTGTGGGTCCCGGGTTTATCAAGGGTATGTAGTGCAATGACAGATATAAATGAGTGCGCGTGTGTGAGAGTCGAATCTAGGTGATAGAGTAAAATAGAAAGTTTTTTTTTGAAAACAAAAGAAAACAGATAATGGCCGCACCAAGTGGTTGCCTACGTTTCTCCCAAATTAGGAAGACTCAGGCCGTCGTAGTTCCACGTAAAGAGATAGAGAGCGAGAGATAAATTAATTTAAATTACAACTCCCGAATCCTCCATGGACCGGACTTTAAATTAAATAACCAATCACACGCAGGTATATAGTTCGAGTAATTAAAATTATTCTACCCTGCAAAGTTAGCACAAGCAAAATAATAATACTAATTTATTTTGAAATTTCTGGATTTTATTTTGAAAATTTCGGAACTGTTTTGACTTTTTTTTTTTTTAATTTTAAATGGGTGGTCAAACATTTTGAAGTCAACCAAGTCTTTTTAATTTCAAATTGCTTTGGCACGGTCAAACTTTTAAAACTTTAAAGAAAGTCAACCGAACTAACCAAGAAATTCATGTTTGGTCAAACTGAAAAGAAAGTAATTATTGCAAGGCTTTTTCACCTTTTCGTTTTTTTTTTTTTTTTTTTTTTTTTTAAGTCCAGCCGCCAAACATGTGAACAGTGCAGGAATTTTTTGTTTTCAACCGTGTACTAATCTCGCGCGAGATAAGTATATCTCGCGCGGGATAAATATTCGGACAGTTTTTGTTTGAAAACAGTGCCGAAAAATTCCAAAAAATCCAGAAAAATCAGAATTTTTACAGAAAAATAAAAAGATTGATAATACTCAATTGTAACGCAAGTCTAACCCTCTTAATTGATTATCCCCAGCGGAGTCGCCAAACTGTAGCGATGCGTGAATTTTGAAATAACAGAGTCGCCACTTATTATTTATTAAGGAAAACAATAAGAATTAAAAACCTTTTTTATTTGAAAAGAGATTTGAGTGTTCGGGGGTTAAGTTATCGAATGGGTAGGTCGAGGAGCATCCATTCCACCCAATCCGGAGATCGGTCTTGCCAATTGAGTATTATCAATCTTTTTAATTACTAATTAAATAAAGAACAAGAAAACCCTAATCAATTTCTTGATTAGGAATGTCGGATTGTACGCTTCGAGATCGCCTTCATCGATTGAAGGGACTCTAGGCTAATCCTTTTGATGGGATTACACCACTCTAAAAGCCAATAGAGAGAGATTAAGAAGAAAAGATTAAAAGTATAGGAGTTTACCTAGTTTAGGGAGGATTTGATTTAGAACGTGGTTCTAAGATGTTTTCTCGATCGAGAAGTGATTTGGGCAGAGTTTCGACTCAATATGAGAGTCAAATCTTGATGCGGACAGAGCTTCGCCTCAATCCTTGATTCGGGTTTGGATGTTTGTTGATCAACAGGATTGATAAACAAACTTTAGGTGATTTTAGAGAGATTTTGTGAGTGATTTGAAGGAATCTTTCGTGGAGAGAAACCAACAAATTGTGTGTGTTGTGTGGAAACCTGGCTCTCTGAAATAGTGGAAGTCACCAAGTATTTATAGGGGTTGGATAGGTAGAGGTGGAGAGGTAAAACCCTAAAGGAAGCTTCCAGAACTCAATTATGATTGGAGAACCGGATTAGATGAGGTTTATCAAGAAAGGAAGTTGAAACGGAGAAGGCGAGTGATTTCTGCACATCCTGTCGAGGGGATATCTCGCGCGAGATATGATATCTCGTGCGAGACAAAGCAGTCTGTGGACAATTCTGCCCTCTTCAGTTATTCCGTTAGTCAGTTAGGTCCAAAACTAACGAGGTTAGTTAGAAACTTAACGAAACATGACGAAACTAATGTGCTTTCATCAAAACACAAAAGAGAGACGAAGAGTAGTGTAATCATGATTTATTGGTTCAGAATGGGGTGTCTACACCTAGTTCTTTCAATTCCCTCTCGATTTACTGTCCGTATGGGTGTTCATCGGGCTCATGAACCATAGGGTTGGCCCCATTATAAATGCTTGCTCATTATACATTCTAATATGAATCAATGACAAAACAAACCTGGGAATAGAGTTTTGTGAGTCAGTTTGAAGTACTAACTGATTTTCAATTTGTTAGTGGTCAACCTGCATAGATTATTTATCTTGTTGTGACATATGTAAATTTGTATCTTTTTGTGAAATGCAGATAAGACCTCGATATTCTTTCAAGAGAAAGGAAACTCGGCCTGGAGAGTTTCACGTTATCTATTTCTAAACATCTTGAGTTTCCGCTAATCTTTCATTTACTTTTAATGATTATCCCTCATTAGCGCTGATGCTTACTTCTTCATAACTCTGCTTTCTTTCTTCTGTTTCTGTGCTCCTTACCCTACATGTGTGATCAGACTTTATCTTAAGAGAGGGCTGTAATGTTTTGGCCGCAGTGCTGACACATTAATCCCTAAACCTATCTTCTAGATTAATGCTTACATTTCACACGCATCCATTTGCTTTCTTCTGCTGCTGTCATTCAATAATGGACAGCCTTCCTTAATTCTTTGGTTACTATCCTTCCTGTAATACTTTTAAGACATTTCTTTGAATGACAGACTGTTGATATAGATTTTCCAAACACAACGGAAAGTTACAAACTCTATTCCCAAGTTTGTTTTGTCATTGATTCATAACAGTAATTTTGCTTATATTCTCTGTTTTTTTTTATTGCTGATCAAGAATTTCATCCTTTAGTTAGCAGTTAATTTGTTCATGATTAATATACTAGGTTTGTTAATCTTATTGCAAATTCTCAGTGTAAACTACTTTTGCATCCGGTTCTTTTATATTTTTCTGTATGTAGTCTCACATTTATGTCCTATTTTTTTCCCGAAATAAGACATGGACAAGAGTTGGATTCAGTTGAAGGATAGAGCCTCAGAGGAATACTTTCAAGGAGTAGAGAAATTTTTGGAGTTTGCTTTCAAGGATGATCCTACTGAAAAGTGTCCATGCAAAAAATGCAGAAACCGCTTTTTTTTGAGAAAGATGAAATGAGAGGTCACTTGGTATGGAATGGGTTTTGGCAGGATTACATATATTGGGACCTTCATGGTGAAGACCCACTTGCTGATCAACGTTTAGATCCTATATATCACTCGGTTGAAGATAATACACGTGATAACGATATGGGAGATGATATGATTGGAATGGTGAATGATGCTCTTGGCAGAAGAAACCTAAATGATGTATTAGGCAATGATCAAAGCCCTATTACTGAAGAAGCAGAAGGTGCTGATCCGGAAACAAAAAATTTGATCAAGCTTATTAAGGAAGCTCAACGTCCTTTGTACGACGGGTGTGAGAATTTCACGTCTCTTTGTTTCCTGATTCGGCTGTTGAATGCGAAGGTGACTTGTAAGATGACAAATAAAGCTGAGTTGATAGATGAAGTTTTTACTCAAGTTATGGGACCTGATGGTCATGGTCGTGTTCGGACATTTGGTATAGGCACAACTCCAACGACATTTGGTTCAAGTTCATCTTCTTCCTGTGCCTCTTCTGATAGGATAGAAAGACTTGTTGATGCTAAGGTAGCTGCTAAACTGAAAGAATCAGAGTGCATCCGCAAAGAGGAAATTGCAGCTGAAATTGCCGCTGGAGTTGCAGCCGAGGTAAAACGTCAATTACACGCACATGGGATCATTCCATATTCAGATACTCTGCATGGATCTCCTCGTATCCCATCAAGCGTTGGTCAAGTAAGTCATATTACTTAGAAGAAAAGTACTCTATTTAGTCTTATATTTATTTCAAAGCTAGTATTTTAAATTCAATAGCCCTATACCAAATGCGCACTTTCTTTTATGGTCTGTCCCAAAATAAATTTGGCATCTTGTTAGTTGAAAGTTTTCTTGCTCTTTCCCATGTTAGGCTATTTCGTTCATCACATATATTTTACATTATCCAAGTAGGCATCAAAATCTTTTGTCCATCCTTCTTTTAATAATTGGAAAAAAGGTGTTAACTGTGTATTGTCTCTCTGGTTTAAAAGATGCATACATGATTGGGAGAGATTTATTATGGCGCACAGAAGAAAGTGCACCAGGTATTACTCATTATTCACTACTCCTTCCATCCAAATGAAGGCTCATTTTCATTCATACTCACGGACAAAAATAGAAACTCACTTTGGGAAGTAGGGAGTATATTGCTATACTTGGAGCTACTTACGGTTATCTCAGGATCCTATTGCACCAATATGGTATTTGAGCAGATCATAATCAATGTAAGAGTGCACCGTTGACTCTTACGTAGGCTGTTTTCCAATAGAAAGGCAAATACCCAGTTTTGTATGAAGTATACTCCTCTGTTAGTTATGGATCAATTTGTGTTTCTGTATTTTTTTTTAGTTTAGTTTTTGAAGAAGCTACCAAGTCTTACGTGGTGGATCAATTTGTGCATCTGTGCTATGGTACTGATTTTAAATCTTTAGATGAGTTGGTCTATGGAAAAACGCTTTTGAGAAGAAAAGTATGACAGGGAAAATGATGGTTACTGGAGAGTGAGCCTAATTCATAGGAGACAGACTTACCCTCCATAAGATGTTACAGTAGACCCATATCCACATTCTAAAATCCAATGGTCATAGATGTACATACGTGGATCCGGTTCAAGTCTGTATATTTGTACATGTAGAACAACTAGCAAACCGGAACCTTACACTTAAGTAAACTAAAGGATTTTACACTCTGTAGGGTAAGGTTTGAACAGCATGGCATCTAGCTGTTCCTGGTAAAAATTGATAATTTTAGATCAAGTAGATCCAGCTCTTTCATGTCTGGGCTTTTCATGGATGCATATATCTTCTGCTCCGGGCCAATTAATCTATGTATGATTGGTGAAGCAGGGTTTATGTCTCCTCCAATTATGTAGGGTTAAAAATTGATAGTTAAATAGTGCATTTCGGAAATAGTTAAATAGGGTTACTTATGACTAATCCACATCATTTTCTTGTATTTATTTCATAGGGTTACTTGTGACTAATTCACATCATTTTCTTGTTCACAGATTCCTACAACTTCGGGTGATGATGTGTCAAATGAGACTTGTAGCTAGATGACTTTTTTTGTAAGTAAATTTTTTTAATTCATACTCAAGTTTTTTTACTTAATTTCTTTGTTAGTTTTTTTTTCAAACTTATAATATGTCATGTCATCGATTAGTAATTATTATCCATTTGTTTTAAATCTAAAATATGAAGTACTCGTGATTTTGTTTATGTTTTCAATTGTCAACGATATTCATTCACTACTTATGAAAGTTTGCTTTTCTGTATACGCATGACAGGATTGGAGCCTTGATGACGTCTCTTTGATCTTCAACTTCAACATCAACTTCAAAACTTTGATGTTTTAGACTAGATTATGACTATGATTAGTTGTTAGATTTGACTTACTAGAATGAATTATTTAGGATTTTTGTTTAAGCACTTGTATCACCGTTTGTGAATTTTTATGGAAATTTATGCATTACGGTTAAAATGATCATTTAACTCTTTTATTGCTACTAAATGTATTACAATGAATATATAGTACACTAGCTTTTATAATTAAAAAAAAAATTCTATATATCACAGTTTTGAATTGTGTTACAAATATGAAAAACACATATTATGGTATCATTTGCCACGTTAATTACCAATACAAATAATGATTTATATGTCGCACATAACTTTTGTGACGGTTCCAAGTTGTCACAAGTATTACAAATTGCACCGTTTTTAAAATGTCACAGAAGCTGTGACAAATAAAAAAAGACTATTTGTCACGGTTTATAAAATGTCACAACAACCGTGGCAAATAAAAATTAACATATATCACACTTATTGTGCTACGGTTATTAACCGTGACCATAACCGTAGCAAATACTATTTGTCACGGTTTAGAAAACGTAGAACAGTATAAGCGACGCTCACAAAAGCCTCGGACGGGAAAACGTGACAAAACCGTGGTTAATACTATTAGCCACGGTTTTTTATCTATTTACCACAGTTCGACGACCGTGGCTAAAAACCCTGATTCTTGTAGTGCCCATGAATGTAAATACTTAGTCAACAACAAGGTCTCCTTTGGGAAACAAGCATGTTATCACATATCAATATTTACATTCATCTTTTAACAAGTTTGAATTTAATCAACAAGGTCTCCTTTGGGAAACAAGCATGTTAATTATGTCCAAAATGTTAAGGATATAATTAATCGGAAACAAAAGGCCTTAAGGTTATTTCTGAAAATTTAAAGGGTAAATAAATAAGTGAAATTTATCATAAAAAGATAGTATCCTTTTGTGCTACCCGTCCATTCTTAAAATTCGATAACTCTAAGAACCGCCGAAGCGCGACTGGTGTCCAGATACTATAATTTATTAACAAATTATCACAAATGACCAAAAGGGTACGAATGACCAAAAAATTGCAGTTCTATAAACATTGAAGCTTCTGCACACATGGGCGGCCGCGCAGGTCAAGGTGGGCAACCGCCCAAGCTTCAATTCCACAAATTTTGAAGTCGCTGTACACATGGGCGACCGCCCAGGTCAAGATGGGCGACCGCCCAAGCTGCATTTCTACAGACATGAAGTTGCTGTATACATGGGCGACCGCCCAGATCAATATGGGCGACCGCCCATGTGCCCAGTGCCCAGATTTGACGAAAAGTCACCATTTTTAACACCCTTTTATGAACAGTTTTGAATCAAAGGGCGTCGGGCCCTTTGCCAGGACAACGAGCCATAAACACCCAATTAGACTATCAATTCTTAACTTAATGGTGAATCAATATTCAACCAAAGCAAGTAGATCCGCATACTCACATCACATTTTTAAATGCGTGGATATGCATATGAACAAACTCATAACGCATCCAAGGATGGTGGTTATGTTCAAAAATGGGATAATCTTACATTAAGAATTGAAAGCCTTTGAGTAAACCAAAATCAGAAATAGAATGAAGTTTTATGAATATAATACTCTTAGACAAGATGAGTATCATGAACAAGAACAAAAACTAAATGAAATCATACAAGAATTAAAGCATAAGGCTTTATAAGAATTTCAAACTCAATCTAGTATATGAGCAGGCTCTGATACCAATTGTTGGAACATGAATGATCCATTAACCATGAACCGACTCATAACTAGATTAAGAAGAGAAGAAGATGAAGAAGAAGAAGACGGAAGCATGTACCTTGTGATTCCATGATTGTTCTTAGTCTTGTTCTTGAGTAAACGAAGTATGAAGATATTCTTCAATGTAGGGAAGAGTAGATCTTCTAAATGATGAGTGCCCTTATTCTCTTTAATCTTCAAGTACTTAGGAAGAGTTTTGGACTGAATGAGAATAAAAAACAAGTGAATTCATAGGCTTGATGGATAGGCCTTTATATAGGAATCCAAGGGGCACTTCATTTAGGGACTACACCCTTTCATAAAGATGATGGTGTGAAGTTACCATTATGCCCATCATTTAATGGTACTTACACCTAATAGAATTCTACACATTTTGTCTATACTTTAACATTATTAAATGATTATAACAAATGGAATTAAATAACACATATTAATTAATCCATGTTCTAAGAATTGAATCATAGTTTAATTGGATTTTCAACTAACAGTTACGTTCAACTCAATCAATCAAAGTTAAGTATGAACATAATTTTATAAAAAATAATTAATTATCTTTTTACTATTTAAAATATTGTTGTTGATTTTTTTTTAAAAATAATAATATTTCTATTGATAAATCAATATCAATTTTTAAAATTTGATAAGGATCTACATTTTCATAAAGTTGTGATCAGACTTTCATTGAATTGACTATTATATTCAAAGTGAAATAAAAAAAAAATTGAGACGGAGGAAATATATTTCAGAAAATAGTGTTGGGTTTTGGGGTTATATGCGCAGTGGAAGATTTACATAATCACAAAACCTTAGCCATGAATCCGTCTAACATGAAGAGATTAAAACTAAGAATATAGATTTATTAACCTTTGTTGCGAGTTTTCTTTCGTGCACGAATCGTAATTCACCTTGAGCCGTAGACGAAACTTTGATCTTTTTTCCTTGTTCTTCCTTGTGATGAATCAACAATGTTAGGCTTTCAAGCTTTAGGTGATAAAGCAATCACCCTCTATCGGTAATCCACACGTGAACGAACCAAGATCTGTATCTTGTTGGATTGCTAGATGATCCCGATTGTTGAAACTCTTTTCAACAATCTATGGCTAATATGAAATTGAATCTAGGGTGTTTTGATCTTTGATTTATAATCAAAAACAAGAAATTAGTGTTTCATAAACCCTAATTTTCGTGTGTCTTGGCTGAGGAGAAGGGGGCTATTTATACTTTATAAATATCCCTAACCTTTAGGGAGAAGAACCCTAATCCAAGCCAAAAACTGATTTGCTGATCTGCCGCCATGCACGGCCGTGCACTTAAAGATGCACGGCCGTGCAACCACTTGCACGGGCGTGTCCTTAAACTTGCACAGCCGCTCCAACCTACTTACACGGGCGTGCAGATTACAATGCACGGCCGTGCAAACCCTTTGCACATGCGTGTCCTTTAATCTGCACGGCCGTGCAACAGCCTCAGAATTTCTTTTTCAGATTTGAGTCATTTTCAATCCGTTCTTTGTGTGTGACCCTTTAGGAATTATATTCTATGTTGGTAGTGAGTTGAAAAATCAACCTCACAAGACATAAGTGGTCTCTAGCAAGCCATTATGTCCACACAATTAAATATAACATTAAAGCTTGATTTCTTGATAGATGATTCTCACAATCCCTTTGTCTCACGATGTCATATTGAACATAAGTCACGGTCCACGTCAACTTATTGTTCAATGCTTTCTCGACTCCGAATATGTTGATAATCTAAGTGCATTTGATCTCTATCAAATCTCTTGAGTATGGCCATACATTTCATCAATACTATTTATGAGGGACCCAAGCAGACATCTCTTTTTACGAGGGACAAATCTCATCTTGACTTATCATTCTTCCTGTTGGATTTTGGGGTTACAAACGCAGCGGAAAATAATTTATACAACAACAAAATCCGAGTCCTAAGATCCGTCTAGCATGAAGAGATTAAATATATATATGAAATAGAATTTACATACCTTGAATGCGATTTGTCTAAGCTTGAATTCGAATCTGAAAATCGAATCTCAAAAACGGATCTCAAAACCGTTGACAAAGGTTTTGATCTTCTCCATGTTCTTTACCTTGTGAAGAATCGATGATTGAAGGCTTCAAGCTTTTGGTGATTAACTTATCACCCTCTATCGGTAATCCACACTCGAACGAACCAAGAACGCTTCTTGATGGATTGCTAGATGATCCCGATTATTGAAACGATTTTCAATAATCAATAGCTAAAAGCTGTTTGATCTTTGATTCTAAATCTAGATCTTAATTTTGTGTTTCATAAACCCCAAAATTACTTGTATATTTGGCTGACCAAAGGGTTCTATTTATATCAAATATAAATCCCTAACTTTTAGGGGAGAATCCTTGTCAAAAACTAAAACCAAATCAACAAAGGAATCGTTGTACGGACCAAATTTGACCGCTGGCACGACTCGTCCCCAGGGGCATGAGTCGTGCCTTATGTCCAAAAGTGTCGTGCTACGAATCGTGCCAATCAACAGGCTTGTCAAATCAACGGGGCACGAGTCGTGCCTATGGGCACGAGTCGTGAGCACGACTCGTCCCACAGGGCACGAGTCGTCCCCTTTAGACATGCCTCAGATTCTGTCGTCCCTTCACAAGGCACGACTTAGGCCAATGGGGCACGACTCGTCCCCTGAAGCACTAGTCGTGCCAGAGTCGTCCTCAGAGCCCATAATTCACCCTTTTAGCCATTTTCAATCCGTTCTTTTGTGTGTGACCCTTTAGGAATTATATTTTATGTTGGTAGTGAGTTGAAACATCAACCTCACAAGACATAAGTGACTTCTAGCTAATCATTATGTCCACCCAATTAAATATAACATCAAAGCTTGATTCCTTGATAACCAAATGTCACAATCCCTTTATCCACGATGTCCAATTGAACATAAGTCATGGTCTATGTCAACTTATTCCGTTCAATTGCTTTCTCAATTTCGAATATGTTGATAATCCAAATACATTTGATCTCTATCAAATCACTTGAGTGTGGCCACACATTTCATCAACATCATTCATCGAGGGACCCAAGCAAACATTTCTCTTCATAAGAGGGACAAATCCCGTCTTGACTTATCATTCTTCCCTACATGGATCCAAACGTGCTAACATAGCCCTTATTGCTATCCGATTAAAGATAGTGTTAGACTGTATCAAACATGATCTTCACCATGTGGAAGACGATGATAATCTCAGATAAAAAGGATTCAATAACATGACTATCATGAGATTTAATCATGACAACAGACCATGACATAAATCTCATAAGTAGGTCAAGTCCAATACTTGTTCTCTAGCAAGTATCCATAAGTGTAATGTGCATCTCCATGCATATAATCATCTCTATGATTATCCATTACCAACTTATACTAGTTGTTAACAACAACTAGGGACGCAGTTCAATATAATAAACATGAAAACATATAATGAACAGAATAAATACGCTATATAATAAATAATAAAGATGATACATAACGGTTCAAGTCAATCATAACTATAGCCTAGGGCATTACACCAAAAATCTCCCACTTGCACTAGGCTCCATCTATATATCTAATACCCATGGACCTCACATGACCATCATTCTTTGCTTGTGCGAGGAGTTTGTAAGCGGATCCCCAATGTTATCATCGGTTGATACTTTGCATATCTTAACGTCTCCCCGATCAATGAACTCTCGAATGAGGTGGAAACGTCTAAGTATATGTTTGGATCGCTGATGTGACCTTGGTTAGGGCTGTTACACGAACCGAGCCGGCTCGAGCTCGGCTCGGGCTCGGCTCGAAAAAAGCTCGAGTTCGAGTAGGCTCGAGGTGAACTCGAGCTCGAGCTCGAACCGATTTTCAAGCTCGTCATTTTTTCGAGCCGGCTCGTGTTCGGCTCGTATGTTCGACGAGCTCTGTTCGAGATCGACTCGTTTGAGCTCGACTCGGGCTCGGCTCGTTAAAAGCTCGAATAAATTTTAGTATATATGTATATATATAAGTCGAAGCTCGAGCTCGGCTCGTTAAAAGCTCGCTTGATTTCAGATTTTTTTCAAAAAATAAGTCGAAGCTCGAGCTCGGCTCGTTAAAAGCTCGCTTGATTTCAGATTTTTTTCAAAAAATAAGTCGAATCTCGAGCTCGGCTCGTTAAAAACTCGTTTGATTTTAGATTTTTTTCAAAAAATAAGTCGAAGCTCGAGCTCGGCTCGTTAAAGCTCGTTTGATTTGAATTTTTCAAAAAATAAGTCGAAGCTCGAGCTCGGCTCGTTAAAACTCGAGTTCGAGCGGCTCGCGAAAAGCTCGCGAGCCGGCGAAAAGCTCGAAACTTGATTCGAGCCGAGCTCGAACATGCATTCTGGGCTCGAGCTCGAGCTCGAGAAAAGCTCGAGCTCGATATTTTTTATTCGAGCTCGAGCTCGAAACTTCAAAGCTCGGCTCGGCTCGGCTCGTTTACAGCCCTAACCTTGGTTCCTTTGCCTGCGCAATGGCACCATTAATGTCACAATAAAGTTCCACCGGATTAGTGATACTTGGAACAACTTCCAAGTCACTAATGAACTTTTTGATCCAAACTGCCTCCTTAGCTGCATCGAATGCTGCTATATATTCGGCCTCAGTAGTAAAATCGGCAATAGTACTCTGCTTCAAACTCTTCCAACATATCGCACCTCCGTTAAGCATAAACACAAATTCCAACTACGATCAGAAATTATCTTTGTCGGTTTAGAAGCTAGCATCTGTGTAACCTCTTACAACAAGATCTTCTTCCATCCCTCCAAATACCAAGAACGCATCCTTAGTCCTTCTTAAGTACTTTAGGATTGTCTTGACTGCCATCTAATGGTTCTCACCCGGATCAAATTGGTAACGACTTGTCATGCTCAAAGCATACGAGACGTCGGGTCTAGTACAAATCATAGCATACATGATAGACCAATAGCCGAAGCGTATGGAATATCATTCACCCTCTTTCGTTCATCAGTTGTCTTAGGACACTGAGTCTTACTAAGAGTAACACCATGACCCATTGGCAAGTTTCCTCTCTTAGAATTTTCCATCTTGAATCTTCTAAGAACCTTGTCAATGTAGGTACTTTGACTCAAACCAATGATCATCTTTGATCTATCTCCATAGATCTTGATACCGAGGACGTAAGCGGCTTCGCCCATATCTTTCATTGAGAAACACTTCCCTAACCAAGACTTGACAGTCTCAAGTGCAGGAATGTCATTTCCAATGAGTAAGATATCATCAACATACAACAAGAGAAATAGCACAACGCTTCCACTGAATTTCATTTATACACAAGGTTCATCTTCGTTCTTGTTAAAACCAAACTCTTTGATTTTCTCATCTAACCGAAGATTCCAACTCCCAGAAGCTTGCTTCAATCCATAAATGGATCTTTGCAACTTACACACCTTACTAGAATTTCGTGGATCTACAAACTTTCGGGTTGTGTCATTTACACATCCTCAAGCAGTTTTACGTTAAGGAAAGCGGTTTTGACATCCATTTGCCATATCTCATAGTCATAATACGCAGCTATGGCAATCAAAATTTTAACAGACTTAAGCATGGCAACAGGCGAGAAGGTTTCATCATAGTCTACATCATGAGTTTGCCTATATCCCTTTGGTACAAGCCTAGCCTTATAAGTATGCACCTTCCCATCCATGTCAGTCTTCTTCTTGAAGACCCACTTGCACCCTATAGTTTTTACACCTTCGGGTGGCTTAATCAAGTTCCAAACTTGATTATCCGACATGGATTGCAATTCGAACTTCATGGCTTCTAACCATTTATCCAAATCGGGATCGGACATCTCCTCTTGATAGGAAGTAGGTTCGTCATTCTCAATGACTTCCACTTCATTACTTTCCAACATGAGAAATCCATATCTCTCGGTGCGGATCGTAACCTATCCGATCTACGATGGACTTGTAGATCTTGAACCGGTTCCACAACTTCTTGTGGACTTGGTTCAGTCTCTACTATCGGTCCCATGTTATTTTCGGGTTCTTGAACTTCTTCAAGATCAATTTTACTTCCACTAGATGCTTTATTGAGAAACTGTTTCTCAAGAAAAGTACATATTGAGCAACAAATACTTTGTTCTCAACGCAGTTGTAAAAGTAATACCCTTTGTTTTCCTTAGGATAACCAACGAAAATAACCTTGTCAGATTTAGGTGCTAACTTATCAGAGACAAGTCTCTTCACATAAGCTTCGCAACCCCAAATCTTCATGAAAGACAAATTAGGTTTTCTTTCGTGCCACATCTCATGTGGGGTTTTAGGAGCCGATTTAGTAGGGACTCTGTTCAGTGTGAACGCAGCAGTCTCTAATGCATGTCCCCAAAAGGATATAGGAAGGTCTACTTGACTCATCATAGAACGAACCATATCTAATAGGGTTCTATTCCTCCTCTCGAAAACACCATTCCATTGTGGCGTTCCGGGTGGAGTCAACTCTGAAACAATTCCGCAGTTTTTGAGATGATTGACAAACTCTTAGCTCAAATACTCACCACCACGATCAGATCGAAGTGATTTAATTTTTTTGCCAAGTTGATTTTGTACTTCATTTTGAAATGTTCTATACATCTCAAACGATTCACTCTTTGACTTCATTAGATAGACATAGCCATATCTAGATAAGTCATCGGTGAATGTAAAGAAATACCGAAATCCTCCCCTAGCAATGCTGCTTATTGGTCCGCATACATCAGTATGTATTAAGCCCAATAAGTCACTAGCCCTTTCACTACTCTTAGTGTAGGGTAGTTTGGTCATTTTACCCAATAAACAAGATTTGCATATCTCATATGATTCATAATCATGTGAGTCTAACATTCCATCTTTGTGGAGTTTAGAAATGCGTTTCTCGTTTATATGACCAAGCCGGCAATGCCACATGAACGAGTTGTTCACGTCATTCGGTTTAGACTTCTTGTCCACATGATAAACATTTTCAACACTATTTTGTTTCTCATCAACATCAAGAACATAAAGGCCATTAAATGAATTTGCAATACCATAAAGCATATCATTTAAATAAATATAAAACTTCTTATTCGCAATAAGAAAATTATACCCCTCATTATCCAAACAAGAAACAGAAATAATATTCCTACTCAAATCCGAAACATAGTAACAATTGTTCAAAACAAGTACTAAGCCACTGAGTAAAGTTACATCATATGTCCCTACGGCTAATGCAGCAACTCTTGCTCGATTCCCAACACGCAGGTCAACTTCACCTTGTTTGAGTAGCTTCCTATTTCTCAGTCCCTGCACATTTAAACAAATGTGAGATCCACATCCGGTATCTAATACCCATGAACTAGAAACAAAAAGAAAAATATCTATCATGTAGATACCTGAAGCAGCAACAATCGTATTGCCCTTCTTCGCCTTTAGGCCTTCCTTGTAAGCCTTGCAGTTGCGCTTTCAATGACCAACTTCTTGGTAATGGTAGCAAACGGCATCCTTTTGAGATGCCTTGGGAGCCTCTTTGGCATCGGCAACCTTTGCCTTAGGTTTAGCAACACTTGCTTAACCTTTGCCATCTTTCTTGAACCCTTTTCCTTTATTAACCATAAACAAAGTATAGATTTTAGGCTTCTTGATATTCATCTCTGCGGTCTTAAGCATCGCATGCAATTTCGAGAGATTCTTATACATGCCAGTCATGTGATAGTACATAATAAAATGACTATAACTTTCAGGCAATGAATTCAATATCAAATCCGTGGCGAGTTTCAAACTCAACGGGTTTCCAAGCCTATCGAGACGCTCAATGTGACCCTTCATCTTAAGGACATGAGCTCCCACCGATTGCCCTTCTTGCATCTTGCATGCAGTCAGGGACTTAACCACATCATACCTCTCATTTCTTACTTGTACTTGGAACATTTCCTTTAAGCGCTCAGCAAGATCAAATGCTGCATCTATATGCTCAAGGTCCTTCTGAAGAGCCTTAGACATAGTGGCTTGCATAAGGCATGCAACATCCATAATCATTATGTTTGTTATGTGCATCCCTATCAGCCCTAGGAGCATTTGGAGCAGGTTGAGGTGGAATGGGTTCATTGAGAACGTACAGTTTCTTCTCTTGCTTTAGAATAATTCTAAGGCTTCTGATCCAATCAGAATAGTTTGTACCATTCTCCTCAAGCTTGTCCTTCTCAAGGACTGATCGCAGTGACAGGGGTTGATTATTGTGTGTAGCCATTCTACAATAAAATATGCAAACAATATAAACATATATCAATATCAACACATTTATCATCTAAGGGCAAATAACGTATTTCATAAATACTCCCACTAAATTATACACCTTCAAATACAAACATGTATCATATAATTATAGTAGGCTAAGATCCATATTTCACTTGATTTTGGTTTAACTGAGTCAATGCCCGAAATCAAGCTATTTAGGTAGAAACATCAATCATATCACTATATGACTCTTAGATCTTTTATGAGATTTTAATAGACATCATATGTCAATAAAATGTTTTAAATCCCATCTATGCCTTGGATCAAATCTCATTTGAAAGCACCAATTAAGTCAAAACCTTTTTCAAACATGTGAGACATGGAACGATGCACCTAACTGAGTCAAAACTACATCAACTATTACCTCACCTTGATCACAAATTAAGACATAAGATGCACCAAACTGAGTCAAAACTACATCAAATACCCTAAAATATCACAAGTGCTCTAATCAAGGAATGGCATAAAACTTAAATATTTAGAAGGTTTTCAACATGTAACAAACATCGCATGGTTGTAACATAGATCCCATGTGAACATAATCATGAACATAGGACTTCACAAAATTTTATACAAACAATTTGATTTAATTTTGAGAAATTACAAATCTAAATAATCATATTAATAGATTAATAACCTATGTGATAAACTAATCCAATTAATTTATCAGTAATCATGAATATGGCATATCTCATATACTCCCTCCGTCCCATAGAACATTACCCCTTTTGCTATTTTGGGCGTCCCTCTTTAAAGTCCCACTTTCCTAAAAAGGAAACCTTAAATCACTATTCTCTCCACTCATTCTCTCTCCTACATTATTTTAATACTCACAACACCATTATAATTTACTATTCTCTCCACTCATTCTCTCTCCTCCCACTCACAACATCTACTTTAATAACATTATTCCTTATTTTCTGTTCTCAATAGTAAACGGGCAATGTTCTATGGGACGGAGGGAGTACTTGTCTTTCATAGAAACAAAACACATGGAATCTAGATCTATTTCATATCACATGGTAGCAAATAATCACATTAAATCTAGCATGCAATTTCAATCCTAATCATGGCAAGACAAGGCTCTGATACCACTGTTGGGTTTTGGGGTTACAAACGCAGCGGAAAATAATTTATACAACAACAAACCCTAGCCCTAAGATCCGTCTAGCATGAAGAGATTAAATATATATATATGAAATAGAATTTACATACCTTGAATGCGATTTGTCTAAGCTTGAATTCGAATCTGAAAATCGAATCTCAAAAACGGATCTCAAAACCGTTGACAAAGGTTTTGATCTTCTCCTTGTTCTTTACCTTGTGAAGAATTGATGATTGAAGGCTTCAAGCTTTTGGTGATTAACTTATCACCCTCTATCGATAATCCACACTCGAACGGACCAAGAACGCTTCTTGATTGATTGCTAGATGATCCCGATTATTGAAACGATTTTCAATAATCAATAGCTAAAAGGTGTTTGATCTTTGATTCTAAATCTAGATCTCAATTTTTTGTTTCATAAACCCCAAAATTACTTGTATTTTTGGCTGACCAATGGGTTCTATTTATATCAAATATAAATCCCTAACTTTTAGGGGAGAATCCTTGTCAAAACCCAAAACCAAATCAGCAAAGGAATCGTTGTACGGACCAAATTTGACCGCTGGCACGACTCATCCCCAGGGGCACGAGTCGTGCCTTATGTCCAAAAGTGTCGTGCTACGAATCGTGCCTATCAACAGGCTTGTCAAATCAACGGGGCACGAGTAGTGCCTATGGGCACGAGTCATGAGCACGACTCGTCCCACAGGGCACGAGTCGTCCCCTTTAGACATGCCTCAGATTCTGTCGTCCCTTCACAAGGCATGACTTGGGCCAATGGGGCAAGACTCGTCCCCTGAAGCACTAGTCGTGCCAAAGTCGTCCCCAGAGCCCAGAATTCACCCTTTTAGCCATTTTCAATCCGTTCTTTTGTGTGTGACCCTTTAGAAATTATATTTTATGTTGGTAGTGAGTTGAAACATCAACCTCACAAGACATAAGTGACTTCTAGCAAATCATTATGTCCACCCAATTAAATATAACATCAAAGCTTGATTCCTTGATAATCAAATGTCACAATCCCTTTGTCCACGATGTCCAATTGAACATGAGTCATGGTCTATGTCAACTCATTTCGTTCAATTGATTTCTCGATTCCGAATATATTGATAATCCAAATGCATTTGATCTCTATCAAATCACTTGAGTGTGGCCACACATTTCATCAACATCATTCATCGAGGGGCCCAAGCAAACATCTCTCTTCATAAGAGGGACAAATCCCGTCTTGACTTATCATTCTTCCCTACATGGATCCAAACGTGCTAACATAGGTCTTATTGCTATCCGATTAAAGATAGTGTTAGACTGTATCAAACACGATCTTCACCATGTGGAAGATTTTGGTAATCTCAGGTACAAAGGATTCAATAACATGACTATCATGAGATTTAATCATGACAACAGACCATGTCATAAATCTCATAAGTAGGTCAAGTCCAATACTTGTTCTCTAGCAAGTATCCATAAGTGTAATGTGCATCTCCATGCATATAATCATCTCTATAATTATCCATTACCAACTTATACTAGTTGTTCACAACAACTAGGGACACAGTTCAATATAATAAACATGCAAACATATAATGAACAGAATAAATATGCTCTATAATAAATAATAAAGATGATACATAACGGTTCAGGTCAATCATAACTATAGCCTAGGGCATTACACCAACACTTCCCTACAAGAATCCAGTCGTGCCAACATAGCCCTTATTGCTATCCTATTAAAGAAAGTGTTAGACTACATCAAACGCAACGTTCATCATGTGGAAGACGATGATAATCTCAGGTACTGTAAGTACCCAAATTCGGATCGTCAAAATCCGTTAGAAGTTAACCAAAATCCGTTAACTGGCCCTTTCCAAAGTTAATCGAAACCCGTTAAACTCCCCGTTCTCAAGCCAACAAGACATCCCGACACTGCCATGTGCATCCCAACGTCAAAGTGTACTCAACACACGTTATCACACGTAAAAGTACAGCTTTTCCTGTAAAATGCACTTTTTGAGACTTTTCGGGGGCATTTCGGACATTTTCCGGATAATTGTTTAAAAAACGGATAAAATCGAGAATAACGGGACGAAAACCCTAGCCTAGGTGAGTCACAGGGGCACGTGGCACACATGCCAAAGCCCTCTAGTCAACATCAATCAGATTTCAAAGTGAAAAGACCAAAATGCCCCTGAGATTGAGTGAAAGTCCGTCCGGACTGTTTTACTTGAAAAACCAGAATTGCCAACAAGTCCTCCAAATTTCCAAAATACCAGAAAACCTCCCCAAATTGAGGAAAAGTCCGTCCGGACTGTTTTGCAATTTCACCCTATAAATACAAGGGCTGTCAAAACATTTAAGAAAAGGAAAAATATTAAACATTTTCACCAAAGCCCACGGCTTGAACCATTTCTACCCTCTCCCGAGCCCCGTTTTGTCTCGATTTGCTTGAAAACCTCATTTTTTAACCAAACACGAACCAAACAAACTCGAAATACCCTTTCAAACACTAAACCGTATCCCGTATACGTCAACCGAGCCAAAAGAGTCAACCCTTAGCCATAGGTAACACTCTCTCTCCCTAAACACTCGTTTCGTCTCGATTTACGCGTCAAACGCTACAACCGTTTCGGTCGAAAATCATTGAAATGTAGACGTCACACCGTCTACGAGGTCCGATACGTTTTACCCCAAGATCCTCTTCTCTCCCTTAAGAGAAGTAATCTCGGGTTAAAACGGCATTCCGGCCCCGTTCTTTACTTTTATGTCATTTACGGTCCGTATCGTTTGATCCGTCGATTTGCAACTTTACAGTCCGAACCATTTGGTTCGTGATAGTCATTTACAAGTCTGGATCGTTTGATCCGTTGATATTGTCATTTAAATTACGCAACTTTACAAGTTCGAGCCATTTGGCTCGTTGATCGCACCTTTAATGTCCGGATCGTTTGATTCCGTTGATACCGCATTTTAAATACTGTCATTTACAAGTCCAAGCCGTTTGGCTCGTGATAGTATTTACTTATCAAAGTCCGAGTTGTAAAACGATTCGTTGATCGCATCTCATTTAATGCTTTTTTCATAAAATCGCTAACAAAGTAATGCCCGGTTCAAAACCGGAGTTCGTCATTCGAACTCTCTTTCAAAACGCGCAAAAGTGACGTTTGGCATCCAAACGATCATTTTTAACTCAAAATCTGACGTTTGACATTCAAACGCTCTTTTCTTAAAAGTCAAAATTTGACACTTAAGCTAAAGATTCAAACTCGTCACTCGCACCCTTTTTCCTAAAAAAACCCAAAACCGACGTTTGTCATTCTCATTCAAACGCTCGCTTTTTCCAAGAATCATAAAATCAACGTTTGACATTCAAACCAAGATTAAGCTTGTCATTCAAGCCCCCATTTTCAAAATGCAAACACACACACAGACACACACCCACACAATTTCGAGAAAGGTAGAAAGACTCGTCATACGAGGCGTTTCTGGTGATCTCAAAATACTCTTCCCGAAACGTAACGTGACCTCCGAACCTAACAATCTCTGATACTAAAAGCCATTTCCAAAGTTTGGGCTCAAAATACAAAACGACACCTTTTCAAAGTCATTTCCAAAGTTTGGGATCAAAATACAAAACGACACATTTTCAAAGCCATTTCCCAAGTTTGGGCTCAAAATACAAAACGACACTTTTTCAAAGCCATTTCCAAAGTTTGGGCTCAAAATACAAAACGACACCTTTTTCCAAGCCATTTTCAAAGTTTGGGCTCAAAATACAAAACCATGTGGCGACTTCTCTCCTTCCCGAAAGCGAGGTCCCAAACATCCGCGAAAGATAACCGCTCGCGCGCAGCCCGCGCGATTCCGGGTAATTTCAGGTACTAAGGATTCTAATGACACGACTATCATGAGATTTAATCATGACATATATGACCATAGACCATGTCATAAATTTCATAGATGGGTCAGTCCAGTACTTATTCTCTAACAAGTACCTATAAGTGTAATGTGCATCCCCATGCATATAATCATCTCTATGATTATCCATTATCAACTTATACTAGTTATTCACAATAACTAGGGACACAGAATATTATAATAAACATGTAAAACATATAATGCTCAAGATAAACATTCTCTATCAAAAATGGTAAAGACGATTACATAACGGTATTAACTATGAGTCAAAATAGTTATACGCCTAGGGCATAACACCAACAATCTCCCACTTGCATTAGGCCCAATCTCATATGTATCGTATACCCATGGACCTAACATGACCATCATGCCTAGCTTGTGCGAGGAGCTTTGTAAGTGGATTCCCTATGTTATCGTCGGTTGATACTTTGCATATCTTAACGTCTCCTCTTTCTATGAATTCTCGAATGAGGTGGAAACGTCTAAGTATGTGTTTGGATTGTTGATGTGACCTTGTTTACTTTGCTAGCGCAATGGCACTACTGTTGTCACAATAAAGTTCCACCGGATTAGTGATACTTGGAACGACTTTCAAATCACTAATGAACTTCTTGATTCAAACTGCCTCTTTAGCTGCATCGGATGTCGCTATATATTCAGCCTCAGTTGTAGAATCGGCTATGGTACTCTACTTGAAACTCTTCCAACAAATCGCACCTCCGTTAAGCATAAACACAAACCCCGATTGCGATCTAAAATCATCTTTGTCAGGTTGAAAGTTTGCATGTGTGTAACCCTTTACAACAAGATCATCTTCCATCCCTCTAAAGACCAAGAATGCATCCTTAGTTCTTCTTAAGTACTTGAGGATCGTCTTAACTGTCATCCAATAATTTTCACCAGTATCAGATTGGTATCTGCTCATCATGCTTAGAGCATACGAGACATCATTTCTAGTACAAATCATGGCATACATGATAGATCCAATAGCCAAAACGTATGAAATCGCATTCATTCTCTTTCGCTCACCAATTGTCATAAGGCACTGAGTCTTGCTAAGAGTAATACCATGGCCCATTGGCAAGTTTTCTCTCTTAGAATTTTTCATCTTAAATCTTCTAAGAACTTTGTCAATGTAAGTACTTTGACTCAAACCAATCATCCTTTTAGATTTATATCTATAGATCTTGATACCAAGGATGTAGGCGGCTTCACCCATATCTTTCATTGAGAAACACTTCCCTAACCAAGATTTGACAGTCTGAAGTGCAGGAATGTCATTTCCAATAAGTAAGATATCATCGACATACAATATTAGAAATAATACTACGCTCCTACTGAACTTCATGTATACACATGGTTCATCTTCGTTCTTGATGAAGCCAAACTCTTTTATCGATTCATCAAAACGAAGATTCCAACTCCTAGAAGCTTGCTTCAACCCATATATAGATCTTTGCAACTTCATACTTTATTAGAACTTCTTGGATCGACAAACCCTTCAGGCAGTGTCAAGAACACATCCTCAAGTAGCTTCCCATCTAGGAAAGTTGTTTTGACATCCATTTGCCATAACATAGTCGTAATATGCGGCTATGGCAATTAAAATTCTAACAGACTTAAGCATTGCAACTGGCAAAAAAGGTTTCATCATAGTCAATACTATGAATTTGCCTATATCCCTTTGCTACAAGTCTATCCTTGTAAGTATGCACCTTCCCATCCATGTCGGTCTTCTTCTTGAAGACCCACTTGCACCCTATGGTTTTTACACCTTCAGGTGGATCAATCAAGTTTCAAACTTGATTATCATACATGGATTGTAATTCGGATTCCATGGCTCCTAGCCATTTATCCAAATCAGGAGTGGACATCGCCTCTTGATAGAAAGTAGGTTCATCATTCTCAATGTCTTCCACTTCTTTACTTTTTGATACGAGAAATCGATATCTCTCGGGTTTGGATCGTAACCTATCCGATCTACGATGGACTTGTGCATCTTGAACCGGTTTCACAACTCCTTGTGAACTTGGTTCGGTCTCTACTCTTGGTTCCATGTTATTTTCGAGCTCTTGAACTTCTTCAAGATTAATTTTACTCCGACTAATTCCTTTATTGAGAAACTGTTTCTCAAGAAAAGTACCATATTGAGCAACAAACACTTTGTTCTCATTGTGGTTGTAAAAGTAATTTCATTTAGTTTCCTTAGGATAACCAATGAAAACAACTTTGTCAGATTTTGGTGCTAACTTATCGGAGACAAGTCTCTTCACATAAGCTTCGCAACCCCAAATCTTCATGAAAGACAAATTTGATTTTCTTCCATGCCACATCTCATGTGGGATCTTAGGAGCCAGTTTAGTAGGGACTCTGTTCAGTGTGAACGCAGCAGTCTCTAATGCATGTCCCCAAAACGAAATAGGAGGTCAATCTTGACTCATCATCAAACGAACCATGTCCAACAAGGTTATATTTCTCCTCTCAGACACACCATACCATTGTGGTATTCCGTGTGGAGTCTACTCTGAAACTATTCCACAATTTTGAGATGATTGTCAAACTCTGGGCTTAAATATTCACTACCTCGATCGGATCGAAGTACTTTAATAGTATTGCCAAGTTGATTTTGTACTTCATTTTGAAATATTTAAATATCTCAAACGATTCACTTTTGGACTTCATCAGAGATAGACGTAGCCATATCCAGATAAGTCATCAGTGAATGTAATGAAATACTGAAATCCTCCCCTAGCAATGCTACTTAATGGTCCACATACATCCGTATGTACTAGGGTCAATAAGTCACTAGCCCTTCCACTACTCTTAGTGTAGGGTGGTTTGGTCATTTTACCCAATAAACAAGATTCGCATACCTCATATGATTCATAAGTATGTGAGTCTAAAAGTCCATCTTTATGGAGTTTAGAAATATGTTTCTCATTTATATGATCAAACCGGCAATACCACATGAATGTGTTGTTCACATCATTCGGTTTAGATTTCTTATTTACATTATAGATATCTTCAACAATATTTTGTTTCTCAACATTAAGGATATAAAAGGCCATTAAATGAATTTGCAATATAATAAAGCATATCATTTAAATAAATATAAAACTTCTTATTCTCAATAAGAAACTTATATTCTTCATAATTCAAACAAGAAACATTAATAATATTCCTACTCAAATTCGGAACGTAATAACGATTGTTCAAAACAAGTACTAGTCCACTAGGTAAAGTGACTTCATAAGTCCTTACGGCTAATGCAGCAACTCTTACTCCATTCCCTACACGTAGGTCTACTTCACTCTCTTTGAGTAGCTTTCTATTCTTTTGCCCTTGCACATTAAAACATATGTGGGATCCACATCCGGTATCCAATACCCATGAGCAAGAAGTAGAAAGGAAAATATATATCATATAGATACCTGAATTAGTAGCAATCATATTGCCCTTCTTCGTTTTTAGGCCTTTCTTATAAGCCTTGCAATTTCGCTTCCAATGACCAACATCTTGGTAATGGTAGCAAATTGCATCCTTTTGAGACACTTTGGGTTTAGCCTCTTTGGCATTAGCAACTTTTGCCTTTGGTTTAGCAACCTTTACTTTACCTACTTTGCCTTCCTTTTTGAACCTATTTCCTTTGTTAACCATTAACACATTAAGAGCCTTCACCATATCATACATCTCTTGCCTAGCTTGCATTTTGAACATTTCCTTTAAGCGCTGTGCTAGGAAAAAAGCTGCTTCCATGTGTTCAAGGTTTTTCTGAAGAGCCTTACACATGGTGGCAAGCATAAGGCAAGCAATATCATTAAAATCATCAACATGTTTCTTATGTTGCTCCTTATCTGCCCTTGCAGCTTTGGTAGCGGGTTCTGCAGGAATAGGTTCGTCAAGAACGACAATTTCTTCTCTGCCTAAGAACAATTCTTAAGCTTCTGATCCAATCAGATTAGTTTGTACCGTTCTCTTCGAGCTTGTCCTTCTCAAGGACGGATCGCAGTGACAAGGGTTGATAATTGTGAGATGCCATTCCACAATAAGATATACATACAATATGAGCACATATAAGTATCAAAACATTTACCATCTAAGCGACAAATAATGTATTTCATAAATACTCCCACTAAATTATACACCTTCAAATACAAGCATGTATCATATAATTATAATGGGCTAAGATCCATATTTCACTTGATTTTGGTTTAACTGAGTCAATGTAGGAAATCAAGCTATTTAGGTAGATAACAATTATCAATCATATCATATATGACTCTTATATCTTTTATGAGATTCTAGACATCATATGTCAACACACGTTTTAATCTCATCTATGCCTTGGGTCAAAACTCTTTTGAAAGCACCAATTAAGTTCAACATTTTTCAAACGTATGAACACATAGAACGATGCACCCAACTGAGTCGAAACTACATCAATCGTTATCTCATCTCGATCCATATTAAGATATAATGATGCACCCAACTGAGTCGAAACTATATCAAAATATCCGAATATTCTCAAGTGTTCTAATCAAGGGGTGGCATAAAACTTAAACATTTAAGAAGGTTTTTCCATATAGAAACAAACATCGCATGGTTGTATATGAAACTTATGTGTACATAATCACGAATATGGGACTTCACATAATATCCTACTTTAGGATCATACAGATAATCATGTAATAAATAACAAATATAAATTACATAATCATTTAATTCTCAAATTTTAAGGATTCAAATAATCATGTTAATCAAATTAAATATGAACATCAAATCATAAACAAACAATTTGTTTCAATTTGAGAATTTACTAATCTAATTAATCAAATTAAAAAGATTAATAACCCATGTAGAAGATCAATTACATCAATCAACTATTAATCATAATCATAGTATATCACATATAATTGTTTCACAAAACAATACACATAAAATCATCAATCTATATCATCAAGCATGTTAAAGCATATAATCCAATTATATCTAGCATGCCAATTTAACCTAATCACGATTAAACGCGGCTCTGATACCACTGTTGGGTTTTGGGTTACATACGCAGCGGAACACTTGGAATAAATCACAAAACCCTAGCCATGAATCCGTCTAACATGAAGAGATTAAAACTATGAATATAGATTTACTAACATTTGTTGCGAGTTTTCTTTCGTGCACGAATCGTAATTCACCTTGAGTAATAGACGAAACTTTGATCTTTCTTCCTTGTTCCTCCTTGCGATGAATCAACACAATGCTAGGCCTTCAAGCTTTAGGTGATAAAGCAATCACCCTCTATCGGTAATCCACACGTGAACGAACCAAGATCTGTATCTTGTTGGATTGCTAGATGATCCCGATTGTTGAAACTCTTTTCAACAATTTATGGCTAATATGGAATTGAATCTAGGGTGTTGATCTTTGATTCATAATCAAAATCAAGGAATTAGTGTTTCATAAACCCTAATTTTCGTGTGTCTTGGCTGAGAAGAAGGGGGCTATTTATACTTTATAAATATCCCTAACCTTTAGGGAGAAGAACCCTAATCCAAGCCAAAAACTGATTTGTTGATCTGCTGTCATGCACGCCCGTGCAACCACTTGCACGGGTGTATCCTTAAACTTGCACGGCCACTCCAGCCTACTTGCACGGGCGTGCAGATTACAATGCACGGCCGTGCAAACCCTTTGCACGGGCATGTCCTTTAATTTGCACGGCCGTGCAACAGCCTCAGAATTCCTTTTTCAGATTTGAGCCATTTTTCAATCTGTTCTTTGTGTGTGACCCTTTAGAAATTATATTTTATGTTGGTAGTGAGTTGAAACATCAACCTCACAAGACATAAGTGGTCTCTAGCAAGCCATTATGTCCACCCAATTAAATATAACATCAAAGCTTGATTCCTTGGTAGATGATTGTCACAATCCCTTTGTCTCACGATGTCATATTGAACATAAGTCATGGTCCATGTCAACTTATATTGTTCAATGCTTTCTCGACTCCGAATATGTTGATAATCCAAGTGCATTTGATCTCTATCAAATCTCTTGAGTATGGTCATACATTTCATCAACACTATTCGAGGGGCCCAAGCAGACATCTCTCTTTAAGAGGGACAAATCTCATCTTGACTTATCATTCTTTCCTACAAGAATCAAGTCGTGCCAACATAGCCTTATTGTTATCCTATTAAAGATAGTGTTAGACTACATCAAACGCAACGTGCATCATGTGGTTGACGATGATAATCTCAGGTACTAAGGATTCTAATGACACGACTATCATGAGATTTAATCATGACATATAAAAACCATAGACCATGTCATAAATCTCATAGATGGGTCCGTCCAGTACCTTGTTCTCTAACAAGTACTCATAAGTGTAATGTGCGTCCCTATGCATATAATCATCTCTATGATTATCCATTACCAACTTATACCAGTTATTCACAATAACTAGGGACACGGAATATTATAATAAATATGCAAAACATATAATACTCAAGATAAACATTCGCTATTATAAATGGTAAAGACGATTACATAACAATATTAACTATGAGTCAAAATAGTTATACGCCTACCTAGGGCATAACACCAACAAATAGGCAAATTAGATTGTTGAGCATGTTTATGTAGAGAAAGTAGGCAAACGGAATTGGTGAAAACCGTTGTTACAAGAGTAAGTTTTAGGAGAAACCTGTTTCTCCATAAGTTATAAAAAAACCCACTTTCATCCTTAAAAATATCAAGTTTAGACCTTAAAACATTGAGTTTAGGACTTAAAATACCTAGAAAATAAAATAGTGAGTTTAGGCGTTAAAACAATGAGTTTAAGCTAGAAAATAAAATAGCGAATTTAGGCCTTAAAACAGTGAGTTTAGGCTTTAAAACACCAAGTCGATATATTTAAAAACAGGATTTTTTATAACTTACGGAGAAACAGGTTTCCCCCAAAATTTTCTGTTGTTAATATGTTACACAGAACACACATATCTAAAAAGCCGATTACATAACAATATTAACTATGAGTCAAAATAGTTATACGCCTACCTAGGGCATAACACCAACAAATAGGCAAATTAGATTGTTGAGCATGTTTATGTAGAGAAAGTAGGCAAACGGAATTGGTGAAAACCGTTGTTAAAAGAGTAAGTTTTAGGAGAAACCTGTTTCTCCATAAGTTATAAAAAGCCCACTTTCATCAATAAAAATATCAAGTATAGACCTTAAAACCTTAAGTTTAGACCTTAAAATACCTACAAAATAAAATAGTGAGTTTAGACGTTAAAACAGTGAGTTTAAGTTAGAAAATAAAATAGCAAATTTAAGCCTTAAAACAGTGAGTTTAGGCTTTAAAACACCAAGTCGATATATTTAAAAACAGGATTTTTTATAACTTATGGAGAAACAGGTTTCCCCCAAAATTTTCTGTTGTTAATATGTTACACAGAACGCACATATCTAACTTAAAAGTTTTAAACAAAGCATACCTAATAGCTCTATTATGCATGTTTAGTGAAAAACAAAAATCACTACTCCCTACGTCATGATGAAAAATAAGGTTAGAAGTTGCTGGCGAAGAATTCACATGCTTCGTTATATCGCTCTGCAACAATGTTATAGAGAGGGTTGATTGGTTCCAAGAGATTTGAGTAAGGGCCCAAAACAGCGCTCGGAATAGGTGGAGAATTGGCATTCTCAGACCAGCTATACTGTGAGCTAGACAAACCGCTTAGGCAGTAACAGGTGTGGTAGTGGTCTCTGCCTTTCCCCGGTTTGTCTCTAAATCCTCCTTCCATCTGCATAACCATAATCCAAACAAGTTTTGTCAGAATCCAACCAGTTATAGAATAAGAACAAGGACTAACTCCTGCAATAATTATGCTGATGATTTTCCCACCCAAGGACTGAAGATAAAAAGTCATCTGTAATCCAGCAAAACCAACCATGACATACAAAAAAATTATGTAATATATTTTTTTTAATTATTTATTTTAAGTTGGTCTCAAGAAAAACGTTAATGTTAAAAGTGTCAATGCATGTATTAAAGAGTGTCGGTGTTTAAAAAAAGTGCTAGTGATAGTATCGTTAAATAGTTTTGGTGGTAGTAATGTTAAAGAGTGCAAAAGCACGTGTTAAAAAGTATCAATGATTGTGTTAAAGAGTGTCAGTAGTGTTAGTGAGTCCCGGTGTGTTTTAATACTGGTTTCTTACAAAAATGTCACTTCGGGTTCTAAAACAAGTTCCAGTTATTTACAAAAACGTCAACGTGCGTTTTTAGAACACGATTTTCCTAAATGTTAGGAAAAAATGCATTTTCCTACTATTTTGGCATTTATTTTAGTTAATTTTATTTTCTAATTTTTTTACTTTCCTTTTTTAAATTACTTTTTTTCTCACTTCCTTTCATTGACGATTACATATAACGACATATTAGCCGAGCCCAAATCATTTTGGGACCAAGGCGTTGTTGGTGTTGGTGATGATGTAAGAGTACCTGTGAAATCAAAATAATATATTGCTGTAAAGCAATGCTCTGAAAAAGAGGCCCTGGTTTTGTATATCCTCGTTTAGAGCCGAAATTGGATGAATTCACTTGATCAGAAGCATTCTGCTGTCCTACATTGAGTAAGAGTGAAATCAAAACAAAATTATAAAAGAGAATAGACAGGAGGGCAAAAAGGTCTGAAAGAAACTTGTTATGAGCTTTGTAAAATCTGATATGTCTTGAGAATAGACAGTAGGGCAAAAAAGTCTGAAAGAAACTTGTTATGAGCTTTGTAAAATCTGATATGTCTTCCTCCCTATTACGGTAACTCTCACCAACATCGGATGATGTCCCTTCCAAACAATGTTCATCTTCTGATAAATCAGACGCTTTGGAACTTTCAGTGCTGCCACTACTGCAATGCCCTTCTCCAGCAATTGCATGCAACTTTTGTAGCAATACAGCAGCTCCTCCCTGTTCATATGACAATATTGTTTCATTGTTCATAGATTAATAAACATGAAAAACAATACTTCCTCCGTCCCGGAAAGTTAGTCCCACTTTTTTACTGTTAATTGAGTCAACTTTGATCAATAATTTAGATTAGTTTTAATTATCCTAATGAATCTAAAACTTGTTATTGACACACCATTGTAAATACTATCAATAACAAGTTTTAGATTTTCATTAGGATGATTAAAACCAACCTAAATTATTGATCAAAGTTGACTCGAGTTAACAACCAAAAAAGTGAGAAGAACTTTCCGGGACGGAGGGAGTAAGAAACTACTCCCTCTATCCCAGACTAACTAAGAGTCCTATCTTGGGTTTGTATTCTTATTGAGAAAATATTAAAAGATGAGTAAACAATTCAGGTGAGTTGAGGACATAATTGTTGGAAATTAAATTAATAAGCACCACAGATTAAACAACGATTTAATCAACAGTAGGGGATTTTATTGATCAAGTCAAAACGTACCAATTAAGCCAATAGCAAAACCGAAAGCCAAGGAACAGGATCAGGAAAACAAACAGAAACAAGAAATCAAACGGTTAGAAATACTTATCGTGATTTGATCGAGTCGCCTTAGGAAGACTGTCCTAAGAGAAAATATTGCCCCCAATTGGTGCAACTCAGGTACAGGCAAATTTCTCCGAGGATAAAACGATCACGAACTACGTACCACAAAATAGCACACAGGTAGGTAGTCAGCGGTCCTATCTCGGTCGCCTTGAATCTCACGAACGAATCTCTATGAACGGGAGTGTTTGATCTTTGAATCAAAGCAAGAGAATTGTGTTTCTCTTCAATATTCAAGTACCAAAACGGCCGGGAGGAAGAGAGTATTTATACATGTGGAATAAATTAGGTTTAGGGCTTAATTTAGACCTAAAAACCTCGATTTAATTCGGCCCAGGATTTCACTTACCCGTAACAAGCGCGGCCGCCTCGGGGCTTGCGCGACCGCGTCGAAGACAGGAAATTGGGGTGGAGCTGCGTAAGAGATAGCGCGGCCGCTCAGGGCTGGCGCGGCCGCTCTCGAAGGCAAGAACCCAGACGTGAAAATCCTCCAAGCCTCGTTCATTCCAAGCCAATTACCCACCAAGGCAATATGACTATGAACTTCAACACCACATATGCAAATATTCCAACAATCCCCCACAAGTTCATAGAAATATGACGTGTACATTGTCCATTGCCATGCTTTCAATAATGGTACCTTCGCTTGAACCACTACCTATGTTATCCAACGCAAACCTCCGGGACCGGATGAACGGGTGTCTTGAATCCGATGCCTTTGGATGTAGAGGCCTTCTGGTAACAAACACAACAAAAGCTATGATAGTCCCTCTATCGAACACTTGACGCTTATAAGCCATACGTCCCGATCCTCTATCATGAGTGCTTTCAAGGAATAACCCCAATTCCTCTAGTTGCGGCCAACAACAACACTCACTTAGTTGGGCATCTCAGAAGATGTCTTGCTAACATCTTGTCTAAAAGACTTGATCCCATTAAAAGTTCCAAACTTTTACTAAATTAGCAAAGAATGAGCACCTCTAGGCTATTCAGGGATAGACTCGGACATATAAAATGTCAATCTATTATTTGGTGCTCCGACTCACCCCACTTGTTATTACCACATTGAATCTCCTTTGTGGGATCTCCACTGTGTAGATTGGGTTGCTACTCGCGTTTGAGTCGGACGGGGTTCATCCCATCCCCAACCTAGATTTAACAAGAGCAAATTCTAGCCCGTTAAAGGATCACATGTGTTATCCTCGGTACCAACATAATCAACAAATTATCACCTTCCGAGACACTAGATCCCTTATAGATTTTAATCTAATTTGGATGTGTCTTCTAGTTTTACTGATTGTACTTGACACTTTTCGGTTTCTCGGTGTGGCGGTGTTGTCACAATGTACAGTAGATAATGGTACGGGCTTGCGACCATCGGCAACTCAGACATAAGTCCTCGAAGCCATTCCCTTCCAATCCAAAGAGTTGCCAAGTGGCAACTAATTCCGGCCTCAAAAGTAGACTCCAGACAACAGAGTTTGTTCGGTCGACCTCCAAGCGACCGCAGCCTCCGCCTAAGGTGAAAACATACCCCGTACGGCCATAACTCCCTGAGTTAAAGGCAATCCAGCATCACTATACCCTTCAAGCACGAAGGATATCTACCGTAATGCAGCCCAAGGGAAATCGCTCCTTCAAGTACTTGAGAACTCTATCAAGAGCTTCCCAACGTGCTTTATTTGGACATCGAGTATATCTAGCCAACCTAGTAACCGAGTATGAAATATCCCGCCTAGTACAATTGGCAAGATACATCAAACTTCCAATAATTTGAGAATATCTCAACCGAGCCATCGGTACTCCACTTTCATTCTTAGTAAGCAAGGATCATATGGAGTCTTAGCTACTTTGCAATTCTTATAACCAAATTTCTCAATTACACTTTCAGTATAATGAGATCATGATATGGTTATGCCACTAGTCAACGAGTCAACTTAAGGCCAAGAATCACACTAGCTACTCCCATATCCTTCATCTCAAACTTACTTTTCAAGAATTCCTTAGTAGTATTAATGATCCTCATATCGCCTCCAAACAAATGTAATATCATCGACATACGACATAAGACAATACTACTATCACCAATACTCTTTGCTATAGACACACTTATCAAACTCATTAGTAACAAAGCCAAACGATGAGACAATTTTATCAAATTTCTCACGCCATCGCTAGGGGCTTGCTTTCACCATACAAGGACTTAACAAGTTTACAAACCTTTCTCTCATCGCCGTAGAGGCCTCAAAACCTTCAGTTGATCCATATAAATTTCTTCCTCTAGATCGCTACGCAAGAAGGCGGTCTTAACATCCATCGATGGATAGGAAGATCATATACAGAGGCCAACGCGATAAGCATTCTGGATTGTAGTCATTCTAGCAACCGGCGAATAGGTATCGAAATAGTCTATTCCCTCCATTTGCTTGAATCCCTTAGCCACTAACCTAGCCTTAAACTTGTCAACGGTTCCATCCGGTTTCAGTTTCCTTTTCAAAACCCACTTACATCCTATCGTGCTACAACTGTGAGGGAGATCGACCAATTCCCTACGTCCCATTAGAGACAATAGAATCCATCTCACTCTTAACAAAGATCCTTCCACCGCTGGCATCGAAGTAGCCATAGCAGCCTTCAAGGTTGTAGGATCACCTCGACATTGTAAGTGATGAAATCACTTCCAAAGTCCTTGGTGGTCCTTGCCGCGTTTGCTCTTCTTGGTTCAATCTCATCGTCGAGAATGAGTTGCGCTAGAATCAACCCCCACATTCGTTAGCTCCTCTACTGAGCAGAATGGAATTAGTGGTCGGGTCAGATTCTTTAGGAAGTCCGTCTTTCATAGGAAACACATCCTCAAAAAATGTTGCTTCACGTAACTCAACTATAGAGTTCACATCTATGCCGTAAATTTCAGATTTTATAATAAGAAATCTCAATGCATAACTTGTTTCGGAATAACCTATAAAGATAGCATCAACGCTTTAGGTCCAAGCTTCTTCCTTTTGTGCGGGTACAAGTACCTTTGCAAGGCACCCCCACACTTTTAAGTGTTTCAAGCTAGCCTGTCGACCTCTCCAAAGTTCAAACGGGCTTTCCTTTCTATGTTTAGGAGGGACTCTATTCGAATATGGCAAGCCGTATTCAAAGCCTCTCCCCACATATATTCGGGCAGTCCGTAACTTATGAGTAAACTATTAATCATATCGTAAGGGTTCTATTCTTACGTTCGCAACACCATTTGATTGAGGGGTGTAGGAGGAGTCTCTTCATGTACAATTCCGTTTTCTTGGCAATAATACGAAGGGGTTAGCACTCATATTCACCTCCTCTATCGAGACCTTAACCGTTTAAATTTCTTGCCGGTTTGTGTTTCTGCTCGTTCTTAAATATAATGAATTTATCTAATGCTTCATCCTTAGAATTAAGCAAGAACACATAACAAGATCTACTAGCATCATCAATAAAGGTGAGAAAGTATTTCTTTTGTCTTTGGTCAACACACCATTAAATTCACAAATATGGCATGAACTAAATCTAGAATTTCAGAATTTCTCACAACCGTTTTAAACGGACCTTTCAGAGATTTAGCTTCAACACATACATGACATTTAGAACTTTTATCAATAGCATGTTTAGGAATAATATCTAAATTCATCATTCTTTTCACGTAATCATAATTAATATGTCCTAAACGACTACGCCAAACATTTGAAGATTCAATGGAATAAGAAACAGGATAATCAATAGAACTAAAATTATTGTTGTGCGAACAAACATCGCTTTCAACTCTAATTTTAAATAAACCATCCGAGGAATAACCTTTCCCCACAAAACTACCGTAATCCAAAATAATAACCTTATTACACTTAAATGAAATCTCAAATCCTTCCCTAACTAGACTAGAACCACTAATAATGTTGCGACGAATGTCAGAACGTGATACACCTCGATGCAAGGTAAGAATGCGCCCATTGGGAAACCTCAGTCCACGCGTCCGGCCCCAAGCACCTCAAAGACTAGAATTCCCCATCGTCATCGATCTACCACTGGCCAGCCGGTAAGACACAAATAGCAATTTATCAAAGACAAACGTGCACATTTGCCCAACTAGCCACTCGCTGGGTTCATAGACGCAAAGAGTTCAGACAAGAAGTTACATACTTTGTAACATTGCAGTCGAGCGTCAACTCCAAAGTGCGTCGAGTCGATCATCATAATCCTTCGGACCCAACACCATGTTGACGGCGGGATGGTCATCGCAGAGCCTTGTGGTCCTTTTCCTTTCTTGGACGGGCAGTCCCTAGAAAAGTGTCCACCTTCTCCACAATTCCAGCCGATTCTGTTTTGCTTTTGGCTTCCTAAAGTTATTTTTCTTAACTTTAAGCTTATCATGGTTTTCTTTATCCTTAGAAGTTTTCACACCTTTTCCTTTAAACTTGCTTTTACCGGTTATCATATTAGCAGGCTGAGCCTCCACTTGAGTACACTAGGTTGGTTACCGTTATGCGCACCTCTGAATCGCAATTGCATTCATCAACTCATTGAGTGACAAGCTTCGAGACGATGCTTGAGGGTCATACCAAATTCTCCCCAAGATCGAGGAAACTTCTCAATGATAGCCGTGACAACGAACTTGTCGGGAAGTCCCATGTCGGCATCCTTGAGTGATTGCAAAATGATTTGGAGTTCGTGCACTTGATCGGTAACCGACTTGCCCTCACTCATGTGATAATTCGGGAACCTTCCCACTTGGTACTTTTCCACACCGGATTCATCGGTCTGTACTTCTTGGAAAGAGAGTACCACAGTGACGCAAAGAATGAGAGGAGCAGAAAGCAATAAACATCAAAGAGTGCATTCGACAAAGCCGGCGAGAATGCATCCTCGAACAACATCGTCCCGCTCCTTCCACGGTTTAACCGGCCACACTAACAGGATCATCACCATTCGTAGTAGGACATTTGGATGTCGCATACCGAACATGCCTCTTAATTGACAACTGATCTTCATGCGTTCGGACTAACGCTTGAAGTTCTTGCCACCAAACTTCTCCGGAAGATCGGAGGTGTCAACTAGGGACTTAAAGGGAGAGCTAGAGGAACCACCAGACATGATCAAATAAAATAATATTTTCTCTTAGGAAATTGGAAATTAAATTAATAAGCACCACAGATTAAACAACGATTTAATCAACAGTAGGGGATTTTATTGATCAAGTCAAAACGTACCAATTAAGCCAATAGCAAAACCGAAAGCCAAGGAACGGGATCGGGAAAACAAACGAAACAAGAAATCAAACGGTTAGAAATACTTATCGTGATTTGATCGAGTCGCCTTAGGAAGACTGTCACAGAGAAAATATTGCCCCCGATTGGTGCAACTCGTGCACAGGCAAATTTCTCCGAGGATAAAACGATCACGAACTACGTACCACAAAATAGCACACAGGGTAGGTAGTCACGGCGGTCCTATCTCGCCGCCTTGAATCTCACGAACGAATCTCTATGAACGGGAGTGTTTGATCTTTGAATCAAAGCAAGAGAATTGTGTTTCTCTTCAATATTCAAGTACCAAAAACGGCTGGGAGGAAGAGAGTATTTATACATGTGGAATAAATTAGGTTTAGGGCTTAATTTAGACCTAAAAACCTGATTTAATTCGGCCCAGATTTCACTTACCCGTAATGCAGCGGCCGCCCTCGTGGCTTGCGCGACCGCGCTCGAAGACAGAAATTGGGGTGAAGCTGCGTAAGAGAGCGCGGCCGCTGGCCGAGCGCGGCCGCTCTCGAAGGCAGCAACCCAGACGTGAAAATCCTCCTTGCCTCGTTCATTCCAAGCCAATTACCCACCAAGGCAATATGACTATGAACTTCAACACCACATATGCAAATATTCCAACAATAATTGTCTAAAACACTATTCATAATTCAAGTGGGTAAAAAAAAGGTTAGTTAAGTTTTGGTCTTTTTTTTTTTTTTTTTTTGTAATTATACAAGCATTATAACTTTATAAGGATAAAGTTGTCCAATACACTTCATAATTTGCCATCTAAGAAATGAGACTCTTACTCTAGGATGTACTCATGTACCAAAAAGGAAAGTAGGACTTTTTACTGTGGGACGGAGGGAGTATCTATTACCTGCCAGAAGGAATAGCATCCATCAACCAATTTATTTGTTCTCCCTTGAAAACCGCCCTCCGCTCCTTGTCTAAAGACAATCCAATCCTGATTCAACATGAAAATCTGGACTTAAGAAAATAATAATGACAATAATAATTAAAATTTAAAAAAGGACGAAGTGTTACTACATGAAATTGCTTGCAAAGCATTTCATGTAATTAAGGCCAGACACTTCCTTAAAATAAAGGAGGTTATGACAGCAACTAATCTGAAACCACAAATCAGCTCAACCATTTCTCCAACTTGTGAGTATATGTATACGCATAAACCTGAATGTGTGACAGAGCTCGATGCTACAATGTTCATTTATGTTCAAAGACCTCAATTATTAGCACAAGTCCATCACCATGGAACTATGTTATCAATTGAAAACAATGTATTTTCCCTGGTCAGGGGTGAAATGGAAAAGGTTTTACATGCTCAAACCCCAGTAGTTGGGAAGACACTTAGTTTAGATAAGCAGTTTTGAATTTGTATCTTTTGCAGTTAAGTTGTTAAAGAAGCTAAAAGAGAACGTCACTTGGAAGATGCAAAATTGGCTTACAGTTAAACTAGCCAAGTCCAAACGATAAGTCTCGTTGATCAAAATCATAGTGGCCAACCCACAAAAGGTGTACCTATAAATAAAATATTAGATTAAGATGGCTTTACAAAATATATCAAGATCAAATAAACAATAAGACTTGCATGCATACAGGAGTTGGATGAATTTCAATTCCAATTTGTTTGCTCTAAAGGTTCACTGTTGAATAATATCTGATTTTCCTTAATAGACCGAACATTGAAAGTAGGACTAGGAAGTGAAACATACCCACCATGAGCTTCTGAACCAGGTTCACCAGATATGCCACCTTCATAGGTCTGACAGCTGCACAGAAGATGCCATTATAAAAGCGCTCACTTATAATGGTAAGGAAAGATAACCTTTGAAAACGATGAATATAAAATATATACTAGAACACATTGATTGCTGAGGAGGGCAATGAATTCAGCTTCAATATAACGAAACTAGGTTGCTTGATTTTACAGATTATTTGGTTGTAATTTGTGTTTGATAAAAGCTTTTTGATCCACATTTTTTTATGAAATTTAATTTTTGGGTGATTATTGTTTAAAGAATGGACAAAATGGGAAGTCGTGCTTGTTTTAAAAGTTGTGGGTGGTTAATTGAAATGTTAGTAATATGCAATGATGGTCGGACCCTTCAATTTTGCCAAAGTACCTGTGTCCAAAGGATGGGACATAGGTGTGGGTGTGGCTATTTTACACTAAATTTGGTGTAAAAAATTTGGAGGATCCGCTCGTACCCGAGTCCGAACATCATAGGTAATAGATAAGGGTATTAGGCAATCAGAAAATGTGTAGCATAGCTTTGTTTTGAGCCCTCCTGCTTTTTAATACTCGTAGTAAGTATAAAAAAATCGATAATGAGAAGGGAAGCAAGACAGGATGCTGATTCAGCTCCAACCTCAACAAGTTCCAAAACAAAAGCTGCAGACACCAACCTTAAGATGTAGTTTCCAACATTTTCAGTTAGATAATTGTCTAATATGTTTAGAGCGCTCGCAACCTGGTTCAATCAAGAAATAGTAAGAATCACCAAAAGGATAGTATGACATAACAATTAGAAAAACTAGGCAAACAAATTTCACATAGAATTATAAATTCTTCAAAGATATACACAAAGTCTAGCCTGACGAGTAAGAGTCACAGAAAGGATAGTAATGACATAACAGTTAGAAAAACTAGACAAACAAATTTCACATTGAATTATAAATTCTTTAAAAATAAGCAGAAATTCTAACGTAGCGGTAAGAACGTATGGTGATCCATTACCATAACTCAAAGAGAGTAGCAAGGAAGAAACGTATGGTGATCCATTGAATTACGAATTTCACATTGAATTATTGAAATTTAAGGATTAAATATTGTTCTATTTTTTGCTAATTGAAATAATGGTAAATCAGGAATGTCATAAATCAATTAGTTTAACAGGATCCTTTTAGAAAGGACTCTTCATTGTGACCATATTCTAACGGCTGTTACATTACCACCTTGGAATGGAAATTTTTGTATCATTTCCAATACATTTAAAACACATGAACATAAAATCCCAGAGAGAAGGTGGCTAACTTACAGAAATTGCAGTGTAACAAGCTCGAACATCTACTTCTCCACCATCATGCATACTGAATTGAGAAAACAGCAAATTATTTAAGATAAACTAAAACTACATTTACATTTACATCAGATATTCTGTGATAAGTTACATCAACAATGAACATAGAAGTCAGGAAGACAAGAAATATCTTTAAGAAAAGGTAAAGTTAGAGGGTTGAAGTGTTATGCTGAGCGAGGGCATCCAACACTGGAAGGTAATTTCATTGTATGAAACCAATAAGTCTCAAACTAAGCACTTTTCAATAAAATAAAAAGGGTAAAATCTCAGAACAATTATAATAAATTGATATACACAACATTCAGAAGCCAGCACCATATACAGGGTGAGAGAAGGATACAAATCAGGAAAATTTTGTTTTGTATTTTTTCTTCTATGACTTTTTATTGCGATGTATTTAAGTGATCTCCGTAAACTGTTGAAAACTCATTATAAGGGAACATGTGCCAGAAAGCTTGATAGAACGTAAACTATGAATTAAGAAAAAAAGATTAATTAGAAAGGATAAGCGTACATTAAGGAAAATGGAAATGTTCCATATTGGAGAGATAGGGAGAAAAGGAGATTGCTTCTTGCAGTCCACGTAAGAAACAATAGAGACTCTCGATTGTTGGATATGGACTCCAATTTATTTTTCACCAGGAAGCCAATTTGGTTGTCAAATATGGCTCCTAACATTAAGTTTTTGCCAGGAATCCAATTAAGCTCCAAAGGGGTGACACATATCTCAAACACTAACAATGCCTTATCTGGAAGAAACAAAAAGTAAGCCACCAACAGAGACACAATGTTGATTTATATCACAATAACTCAATTGTGCCTTCTTTGTTTATCCTATCAGCGATTTGCAATTGTAAGTGATACTACCATCACTACTGCCTTTTATCCTCCTAGTTCTGTAATAGCAACCAACAGAGACACAATGTTGACTTTATATCAGATTAACTCAATTTTGCCTATTTTTTCCTAGAATATATAACTCAAGTTATTTGGATGTCTAACCTGAATCCTCCGCTTTTCTGCTTCATTCGTTGCAAAAAGGAATAAATTTTGTCCCTGAAAATTTTACAGAAAGGTGTATCAGTATGTTAGCTGAGTCCATATATATTGCTAAACTTCTCCTCAAACAAAGAAATAAAAACACCTATTAAAGACAGAGAATTTTGGCCCCCCAAAGTTATTAGTGAGTTAACTGCAGCATAAGTTGTTGCAAGATGCGGCATCTGAGGCAAACGGAAAACTAGTTAATAGGTTTAATAACAAATGAACAATTTATTCTAAATAATTAAGCAGATATTGGTGTAATATATGGAAATCCTTGGAAAAAATAAAATATAAAATTAACTGCAGTTGAAAGTTCACTGCAGTTGAAAGATAAACTTATACTTGAACGTTGATGGACACTAAATATGACAGACTGAATTAGGTCTTTGCAATACATTGAGAAATCAGGCATTTAGAAGGCTTTTAGATATTTTAAACAAGACTCATGGTTGATGTCATTGACATCAATGAATGACCCCATATCAAATACAAGCCAAAGCTGCCAATCAAATCCCTAACTGGTTCTAGACTTCAGCAAAAGTGGAGCCCAAGAATGGTAGACTCACATAATGAGAAACTAATATTTGAAAAATAGAAACTAATATTTTCTCAATTGTTGAGGATCTCAAAAGTAAAACTCAAGAAAGCCACTTTGAATTGTCTTAGAAACAGATGATGAGATCCATGTTTGAAGGATTCAAACATAATGCAGAACAGTAAAGAGCAACGATATATAACTATCTTGCCTGCCCAGGTCCCCCACCATATCCACCATCTTTATCCTGAACAATTACATGGTTAAAATTATTTCAGAGTGTAAACCATTAGATTGCTAAAAATACCAACTATTACCATATGAATTGACAAAAGGATATAAATCGACCAAAAATTCTAAATCATAAGTTAAAAGCAGAAATCTTTGAAGAGATGCAGTGAAAGATTTACCTGGCAACGACTTAGAAAGTCAATTGCATTATGCTCCAGGTCCGGATCAACTGACTCCCCTAATAATGCAATTGAATGAAGGATCCAATAGCAAAGCCAAGGCCGACTGGAAAGAGGCAAGGCTGTGGATAAGTGGTGATTTAGAAAGAAAAATTATGCCTTCATATTGCCAAAATGCTAGGAATTTGTCATAAATGAAACTGATTTGATAGCTTAGTAGACTATATATACAACCATTCTCTGCAAAGATATATATATCTATAGTATAAATCACACCATGCCACCTCATCCCATAAACAGTACAATGAATAGTGCCAAATGCCAAATTTCCCATTTTGCCCTCACTAAGTTGTCCCTTTCCCATTTTGCCCTTTAAAAAAAAATTTAATTAAAAAAAAAATTTATTTAAAAAAAAAAAAACACGTGTCCTTGGACACGGGGTTTTACTAGTATATATATATATGTGGAAGTTATTTCTCCTACCAACATCATTGAGACCCATACCCAAAAAAAGGGCGTCTTCGTGTAGGGCCCGGCCCAATGGGGGGGTCAGGTGAGGCACCCACCCAGGACCCACGACGACAAGGGGCCCCAAAAAAATTTCATACTATATACTCCCTCCGTCCCAGACCAAGGGTTCTACTTTCCCTTTTGGTCCGTCCCAGACCAAGAGTTCCTTTCCATAAATGGCAAGTTTTTGAATATATTTATACCCTTATAATTTAATATATTTACAAAAAAATCATTCATTATACCCTTATAAAGTTAACATATTTACAAAAAATCAATCATTAACTTACTATTCCTCCCACTCATTCTCTCTCCTATTAAAAAACCAATCATTAACTACTATTCCCTACCCCATATTACAAAAAAATCATTCATTATACCCTTATAAAGTTAACATATTTACAAAAAAAAAACAATCATTAACTACTATTCCCTATCCCACATTTAACTTTTATTCATTTTTTAAAAAAATTCTTAAGAAGCGTGAAATCCCCCCCGATGACCCTTGGTCTGGGATGGGAGGGAGTAATATATAATATATACCTCCATTATTTCCGATGGAGCCAAAGTCTCACTATTTTTTGGCTTGGGAATATGATGGAATAAAGCAAAATGGTTCACTAAACTGTATGCGCTTCTTTGTTATAAAACAATAGTCGGTCTATGCAATTTTCTACGTAATTTTCATTATGGGTCACCGGAAGCCTTTCTATGCTTTACCACAGGGGCAAGGCTGCGTATATCCAACCCTTATCCCATCGTAGGTGAAATCCTTTGCGGCACTGGGGTAATGTTGTTGGTGTTGTTGTATAATATAATATATATATATATATATATATATATATATATATATATATATATATATATATATATATATATTATTTGCAATATTTCGAAGTTAAGCACAAGTTAAAACTAAGTTACACAATGCCTTATAACTAGGCTTCGCTATTTTTTTCACACTTTGACCAAACCATGCCCCAAATCAGTAGTTAAAGGTTGCTATTTTGTGTAGGACTTTGGTTCAATTCTGCCTATCCTAGACTCATATTTATTGTGAACGTTCATATTTTTACTATTTAGATAGATCTATTTTTTTTATATATTTTTTCATATTTAATTAGGGGGTCTTGTGTTTGTTTTTCTCCTTCTCCATCATACTTCTCATGTACTCAATAATTTAATTTAGGGGCCTTACATTTACATTTTTCATATTTTGATATTGACATGATCATTTATTTGCGGTTTTTTTTTTTCTTCATTTTTTTAATAGGGGCCCCATATTTACAACACCTATCATTTTTAATGATATTTTTTATAACATATAACAAAATTACAAATTATATATGTGTATACAAGTTTGTATCTGATAATTAAACATAAATTATATTACTCGGTCACTAAAATGAGAAAAACAATACTTTTTCAGTCTCATTTATATTGGTCACATTTGATTTTTATGTTCAATATAAGTGAACTTTGACCAAATATTTATGTCAATTTAATCATCCTAATGAAATTCTAAAAAACATCTGATAATTAAACATAAATTATATTACTCGGTCACTAAAATGAGAAAAACAATACTTTTTCAGTCTCATTTATATTGGTCACATTTGATTTTTATGTTCAATATAAGTGAACTTTGACCAAATATTTATGTCAATTTAATCATCCTAATGAAATTCTAAAAAACATTTTTAGAATTTCATTAGAATGATTAGATTGGCATTAATATTTGGTTAAAATTACTTGTGTTGACCATAAAAGTCAAATGTGGCCAATATAAATGATGGAGTACATGGATTAATAAAAGTATTGTAAAAATAAAAATAGTTGGTCGATTATACACATATTTTTTTCAATAAATTATATGATACTATTAAAAAACATAAATACCAATTATGCATATACAAGTTTGTGTATAAGTCACATTTTGCTAATAAAAATATGTATATTTTGAATTGGCGGAAGTGTCGAACATTGTACCTCTCCTATAGAGAAACATCTTATAAATTAATTTGGTACCACTAGAACAAATGCCCTTTGTTAAAAGAAAATGTGTTTTGTTTTTTTAATTCATAAAAATATGTGTTTTGCAAGAAATAAAAATGTGTTATGACATTAGGAGCCCTATCTTTAACTTTGCCCCGGCCCACAAAACCATTGGAACGGGCCCTGTTTTCGTGCTATTGTAAGAAGGAACTGATATGCCTTGGAAGAATGAATCCATTAGTGTGGAACAATTCCCATTCCCCTATTTGAAAGAGGCCTTTTCGCGCAAACTATCCTTTTCTTTAAATTGTGCAATCAGTTCCTTCCCTTGCTTCAGGAAATTCATTAATGCGCTACCTTTCCTTTTGCACCTGCCTTGTCGAGGTAGAAGACCATTTTCTTCTTTGACACCGAGGCTATATATATATATATATATATATATATATATATATATATATATATATATATATATATATATATATATGTTGGAAAAATTGGTCATTAATTTGAATGAGAAATTGATTTTCTCTTGTTGAAATGAAATCCAAGGTGTGACCTTTGGGTTTGTGTATCTTTAACCTCATATTACAATTCAATAAAGGAATTTGGTGACTTTAAATTTGGGTTGGTTGTTACAAGAATAAAGTAGGTTAATTATTGTATTGAATAGCCCATATTCTTGAAGTGAATTCTCTCATAAGGTAGAGAGTATGTAACCACCAAAGTCATAATTTGAGAGGTTAATTATTCAAGATTAATATCAATTAATCCTTACTTTCCTTCATGTTTATATTTGTGTTGTCTCATTTTCTTGGCTAGGAAGAAGTTAGAAGATAGAAAGATGATATGAGAGTCTCATATTGTAACTCTAAAGCCTAGGATTCTATTGTCTAAAATTTTCTTTTGATCTCTTTCTTTGAAGTTCTAGTTAGTGATTTAGTTCAAGAATACGTTCAATTAGCCGGGAGGCTCAAGTGCGGAGTTGCACCCGGTTCGTCCGTTCTATCTTGGGAGACTTAACGCTCGTGGAAGCCTCGAGTACTCTTAGAGAAAGGGGGACGAATTAGCATCAAGGAAAGTGTATAACACGCTCGGAAACAAGTGAATCAAGATGACTTCCATACCGTTTTCTCTTTTCATTTTCTATTTTGTATTGTAAATTGTATTCCAATTTTATCCTTTCATATTGTGCTCATTATTTAATTGTGCTCATTATTTAAGATTTTGTCCGACAATATATATATATATATATATATATATATATATATATATATATATATATACTCCCTCCGTCCCACTATACTTGACACTTCTTTCCATTTTGGGGTAGTCCCACTATACTTGACACCTTCCAAAAATAACCAAGTTTTTATATTTTTATATTCACTCTACCCCACCACTCATTCTCTCTCTTCATTTTCCACCACTCAATTTATTCAACCAACACTACTATTTACCCCACTCATTCTCTCTCTTCATTTTCTACCACACATTTTTTTTATTTTATTCTTTTTTCTTAGTTTTTGAACCCACTCCTTGGGTGTCAACTATAGTGGGACGGAGGGAGTATATATATATATATATATACTCCTCCGTCCCACTTCACTCAGCATTAATTTCCATTTTGGGTCGTCCCACTTCACTGCACCGCCCAAAATGGAAAAGAATATTCACTATTCCCTCCACTCATTCTCTCTCCTACTTCACTTTTACACTCACAACATTCTCTCTCCTAACTATTCCTCCCACTCATTCTCTCTCCTATTTAATTCTTCATACTCACAACATTTTCTTACACTTTTTCTCTCTCTTACTTTTCCTTAGTTATTGTGCCATTCATTTTGGTGCCAAGTGAACCGGGACGGAGGGAGTATATATATATAGGGTTTTGTTAGGATACCCACAATAGGAGTATCCTAACAAGTGGCCCATTATTTTTGGACCAAAATGCCCATATATATATATATATATATATATATATATATATATATATATGAGTTGGTCTTATAAAAAACTAGTTTTTTTTTAAGATAAGGAAAAACGTGTTTTCAAAACAAACGGTGGCATTTTTGTAATTACACAAATTCGTGCCATCCCAAGCTCCGATCATCTTCTCTGGCCATCCCAAGCTCCGATCGTTCTCCGGCGTTCACTCAGTTTAGTTTGAGTATTTAGTAACCTACAATTCGTGCCCTAGTTCTGCCATTAATGTCCATTGTCAACTCTGCTTCGTTACATAATTGATTGGTACTTTATTGATTGGTACATAATTAATTGGAGATAACTGTGTGATTTGATTCCATAGCTCTTCGTTTTTCGTTGGATAAACGAGAATGTCCTTGAATGGTGTGGAAAAAGGGTTTAATTTCGAAGTTTGGGTCAATTCAACGAAGCGGTGCATGTGTAAGCAAAGTGTCGGTGCCAATGTAAAAAGTGCGAGTGTTAGTGTAATAAAGTGCCGAGTGTTAGTGTATCAAATCTTTGGTGTTAGTGTAAAACAAGTGCCGGTGTTAGTTTAACAAAGTGCCGGTGTTAGTGTAACAAAGTGCAAACGGTGTTAGTGTAACGAGTGCAGTGTTAGTTTATAAAGTCACTTAATATACATGCACTAGACTTTTTTTGTGGCATTCAAAAATACGTAGATGGCATTTGAAAACACATTTACCGGCACTCAAAAATGCATATACCGGCACTCAAAAACACCGATAATTATTTTTATTGATATTCAAAAAACATGAACCGGCATTCAAAAAAACATGGGTGGCATTCAAAATTACATGAACTGGCATTCAAAAATACATTGACACTCGGTTACACGCTTTACGGCACTCTATTATACACTAACCGGGCACTCAATTATACACCAACGGCACTTGATTATACACTAACGGGCACTTGATTATACACTGCGGGCACTCAATTATACACCAACGGCACTTGATTATACACTAACGCACTTGATTAATCACCAACCGACACTTGATTAATCGTTATAAAACAACAGTGCTTGATTCATATCCAAATCCTCACCATTTTCCCCATTTGGAAATCCCCAATCAAACTTCTCGATAAATTCGCAAGCGCCGACCCAATCGTCACCGCTGCAAACGCAATCCCAGGACACCCTCCGTCCCGATCCGAACGGTATCAATTCAAAATCAAATCCTTTTCAGTAATGGTAATGGAGTGTGTAAACGGAAGGTTTCTTTGATTACGGCTCTCAAATAGTTTATCTTCTCCAAGTCATCGTCGGTTATGTGTTGTCTGCCGCGGTTGGTTTGCAGGATCGGAGAGGGGATTGGTGTTGCACGGAGAAGGAGAAGACGGTGAGGGCGATTGCAATTGGGGTTGCCGGATATGAAGAAGACGCGATCTTCCCCTTTGCGTATAGAGAGAGAGAGGAGAGAGAAGAGGTTACGTAGCTGTGTGTTGTTATTAGGAAGACGGTAAAACACGTTTTTGTTAAGTTAACAAAAACGCGTTTTTATAAGTTTTGGATATATATATATATATATATATATATATATATATATATATATAGAGAGAGAGAGAGAGAGAGAGAGAGAGAAATGTACTTGGCATCAAGGACGACAAACGAAGAATTGAGCTGCCGTAATCCATTGGTCAGGTACTCAATATGATTATCTCGTTGAAGCTCCAACCTTTTGTCAATGCTCAAATTCAATTCAAGCAAATCAATCAATCGATTGCCCACACATACAAGCATGATTAGAGTAGAAGAAAAAACCCTAACTTGCGGTAACAGAGGCAAATAGATTACCAGACAGATTGAGAGTTGGGGGGAAGTGTACTGAAGTTATGGTAGCTGCGAAATACTTGATCTTCCACCATTCTTTGCTCTTCTTGCGTCACCGTTGCTCTCTTCGATACCGTCGTCGACTCCATTCCGGCTGCCGGCACACTCATCGTCACTGTATTGTTGTTACCCCTTCCCTACTCGAAGCGTTTTGAGCTTTAGACTATGTGCAATGGAAGAATGAAAAGTGGGTTGAAAAGGATTTCATTCAGCTGAATTGCTCTAATTATCAGGTGAAATGTGTGAAATGAGTCGAGGGGAATGAAATATTTCAACCCGGTTTAAAAAAAAAAAAAAAAAATCTGCACAAGTGACAAGTGTCGGCAAGGCATTGGGCCAGACAAGTCGCGTGAGGCACAACGGTTTTCCTTTTTTTCTTTAACCGCCAGGTGTCAATCTCTGATTGGTGGGTTGGATTTTCGAATTTAATATTTTTCCCAAATCTTTGTGCTGAATTATCGCCTGATAAATTAATTTTTTTTTATTTTTTTTCACCAAAATTCATCATTTTTTTCCTATAAATTGATATAAGTTTCATTTGATTTGGACAAAAAAAAACCCTTATTTTTCTCAAAGAATAAATGTCCGAAATACTGTTCACTTCTTTCCATTTATGAAATGGTTCATTTAGTGAAAAAAGAATATTTTTTTTACGTCTTTTCGAATTAGACGGAGAAAGCATTTAGTAAAAAAATATATTTTTTACATTTTCAAACTAGTGAATTAAATATGTGCAACTACATAAAAGAAAAGTTATGTATAATATTACATAAGGTAAAGCTGTCATTCACATGGTTGCAACTTGATGAGTTCCCCACCCCACCCATTGTTTCCTTCTCAATTTATCAATTTGTCAGGAGGGAGAGAAAGTGGCCATGTGATGATGTGACTTGAATGGACTTTCAATGTGACTTTCTTTCCCCTCCGTGAATACATCTACACAACTTCTCTATAAATAATTCACACTCACTGCAACAACAATCATCCTTCTTCATATCTCAATCTTTCCTTCTTCATTTCTCAATTTTCCCTTCTTCTTACACCAATCATCCTTTGAGTGAAATGAATTTCAATAATAATCCTTTCAACCCTCAAAATTCAAGCAATTTTTTCCCATTCAATTACAATCCTAATGATTTTCACTTAGAGAACCAATCTTCCAACCAACCTCGTCCCCAAAATGTTTCAACTCCTTTTTTCCCCCAAATCATATGCCATCAGCTGTCCCAAATCTGATGCCTTCAGCTATGCCAAATTGGAATCCATATTATCCTATACAATTTCAACCACCTCCGCCCCATTATTATCCTAATAATCCTTATATGCCAAGGATGAGAAATGAAAATTCTGGAAATTTTGAATCAGGGGAATTTTCAGAATATTCAACACAAATGGGTCAGGATAGCATGAGTGAACCTATCGAAGCTACTCCCACTGAAGAATGTTCAACCCCGAAGCGCAAAAAAAAATGTCAAATGGACGACGACACAAAATTTAGTGCTACTTAGCGGGTATATGAAATTTGGAACAGACAGAGTTGTCGAAAATAATCAGAAATACGATGCGTTTTGGGGTAAGATTACGGAATATTGTAATGAGTTTGGCTCATTCCCGTTCACTAAGTGCATGCAAAAATCGCCATGCTTTTATATGCCTAAAAGTTGGGAAATGGATAGGGGCTTATGATAACGCTAAGCGTATGCAACAAAGCGGGTGGTCGGAGACCCGCATCGGCAAAAGCCCATGAACCGTATCTGAGTGGAAGCTGATGGCACGTTTAATTTGATGGACGAGTGGCTTTCTATCCGAGAGCAACCACGTTATGCAAGTATGGTAGGAGGAAATACGGGATCCAAGAGTAGCAGTAGATCCAAGAGATCACGTGAAAGTGACGAAGGTGAATCAATCTCAGTTGGATCCATTCCTCGTCATATAGGAAGGGATTTAGCTAAGAGAAAGGGAAAAAAATAAGGGATTGAACCCGATAAAGGAAGGGTGGACAAGCAATCAACAAATGAAAGAGAACGATTGAGAACGATTGGACAAGATCTCCACACAACAAGAGGCGGCAAACAAAATTCAACTAGACATTGCTCGGGCGAAAAAGATGAAAATATGGATGAAGTTAAGTGAGAAGGAGCATCGCGATGAACAACAACAAAAGCTTTTTGAAATATTGACTGCCGAGCTATTCTAAAGATTCTCTGTAACGTTTGTTTTCTACTTTTATTGTAACTTTTCTTAATTTTAATAATAATTATCGTCATTTATCTAATTATTTAATTGCAAAAAAATATTAATTAAGTGTGATATGTTTGATTTTTCGGACCAGAGAAGGTGAATCAATGTTTATTAGGAGTGAATAAAAAGAAATTGAAAATAAAGAAATAAAAAGAAATAAAGATTCTTTGTAAACATACAACCTCACACGTAATATTAAGTGGCCATGTGATGATGTGACTTGAATGGACTTTCAATGTGACTTTCTTTCCCCTCCATGAATACATCTACACAACTTCTCTATAAATAATTCACACCCACTGCAACAACAATCATCATTCTTCATTTCTCAATCATCCTTCTTCATTTCTCAATCTTTCCTTCTTCCTACACCAATGGATCCATTCAGAGTTCCTTTTGAAGTCGAAGCCTACAAAAGGCAACTTGAATGGGAGGAGAGTTTTATCGTCAACCCACTTCTGGAACAAACACCGAAAAAAAAAAGACAATATATCAAAAGAGATCATGCTGTTAACAATAAGAGTTTGGTTGACGATTACTTTGCTGAAAATACTACGTACAGTAATTTCTTCCGCCGACTATATCGGATGCAGAAACATGTCTTTCTTCGAATCATCGCGGACCTATCAAACCAAGACAACTACTTCACACAAAGATTCGATGCTGCTGGCAAAGAAGGCCTATCTCTATTAGAAAAATGTACCACGGCGATGCGAATGTTAGCATATGGTATGTTCGCCGACCATATTGATGAATACATAAAGATAGGAGGCACTACAGCATTGGAGACGTTTCGTAGATTTTGCAAAGGGGCCATTCAATTGTATGAGCAAGAGTACTTGAGAGCCCTAACTGAAAATGACCTGCAAAGAATACGTCATGTTAGTGAGATGCGGGGGTTCCCCGGGATGATTGGGAGTGTTGATTGCATTCACTGGGAATGGAAAAATTGTCCTACTGCTTGGGAAGGTCAATTTACTAGAGGTGATAAGGGAACCACAAGTGTTATTCTTGAAGCAGATGCCACTCATGATTTATGGATTGACATTCCTTTTTCTGATGTCCGGGCACATTGAACGATATAAATGTTTTGGACCGTTCGCCATTGTTCGATGATGTTGAACAAGGAAAAGCTCCACGAGTTAATTTCTATGTGAATCAACGTCAATATAATATGGCGTATTATCTTGCTGACGGTATCTACCCTTCTTATCCGACTTTCGTCAAATCAATTAGACTTCCTCAAAGTGTTGAAAATAAGTTATTTGCAAAATATCAGGAGGAATGTCGGAAGGATATAGAACGTGCATTTGGAGTGCTCCAAGCTCGATTTAAAATCATTCGAGAACCGGCTCGATTGTGGGAGATAGACGACTTGGCTATCATCATGATGTCATGTATAATATTACATAATATGATTGTTGAGGATGAACGGGATACATATTCTCATAATTGGCTTGACTATCATGATGAATTCGAGGCAAGTGGATCTAGTACACAACAACCATTATCGACTGAGGTACTGCTTGTATTTGCAGAGCATGTGCGTACTAGATCGGAAATGCGTGATCCAAGAGTTCATCAACAATTGCAGAAGGATCCAGTCAAGCACATATGGACAAAGTTCGGAAATTTGTGATTTAATAATTTTATTGTCTTTCATTACTTGTGTCGCGAGCTAAGTTTATTGTAATTTTTCTTATTTTTAATAATAATAATTTTTTTAACCAAATTTCATCATTTTTTTCTCTATAAATTGATATAAGTTTCATTTGATTTGGACACAAAAAAAAAAACACTCATTTCTCAATTATCCTTCTTCATTTTAGCATTTATTTAAAAAAATCATTATTTTTTTACCTATAAATTGATGCAATATTTTTTTAATTAAGTGTGAAATATTTTTTTAATTATAAATAATAATAATTATTATTATTATTTTACTAATCATAAAAATAGAGAATATAAATAAAATAAAATAAAAGTAGTGGGGTATAGAATGATGAGTTGGAGGGAGTTGAAATTTAATTTAAGTTAGCCATTGTAGGGGGTAAATGAAATGGGTAGATGAAATATTAGATGGATGAGAAAAAGTGTAAAAAGTGTTAGATGAAATGGGAAAGTGAGATGAAACTGTTGTGGGTAGTCTTAGAAAATATCGAATGTCAGTGATATTGCGTTTTGATCAATACTACTAGGGGCTCGTTTGGAATGGTAGTCGAGTGGTATTAGGTCGTATTAATAGTGAGGAATTGATAATTATTAATAATGAGGCTTTTTAATATTTCTAATCCCGATTGAAAATATAAATTTTTATTGGGTAAAAATTGGATAAAACAAAGATAATGTGCTTTTTTTAAAGACCAAATTACTCATAACAATTATCAAGAAATAATTAAGGGCACGATTAAAGAAAATTAGCACTTTTTTTTAAAATTGATAACCGGTTAATAATTTGTATGGAGAGAATTAAATATGGAAGGTCATGCCATTTAATTAGAGCACGAATACAAGTTACAAGTTTGTAAAAAAAATTAAGGAAAAAAAGCACCAATTCTACTGTGATTTTTGGACATGGATGTCAACATAGACCCATCGCGTTGGACATAGAGGATTATGAATGCAAGATACGAGAAAACGGGTCTTTTATATGTAAACATATTTATGAAATATAGATGGATATAAGTATTTGATGTTTTGTATGTGAAAGCTTGATATACTTTCCATAGAGCAGTATACATTTCGCTTTAGTTTGTCTCAATTCAATATGTATAGTTTGTTTAGTGGAAACAATTAATTTAAAATTATTATTAGTTTTTATAAGATTTTTTTAAAATTTAATAATTATATAGTATATTCCCTATGGTTTGAAATATTTGTCACTTTTAAAATATCAATATTCTCATTATTTATTATTTCTCTGTTCAACAATTAACCAATTAATATATAATCTATAACTATATAAAGGCACTTCAACACACTCCCCATTTCCCCCCTCAAACTAGAACCTAGACTAAATAAAGGCTAGGTTCATTCCCTCTAATGTCTTTTACTAAACACACCCATTATATACTACTCCATTTCCTAGCATTTTAATTCCTAGACGATGTGGGATTAATATCCCATTTGGTTTTCAAATGCTAAGGCCTCTCAATGTATACTTCTCAATTTCCTAGCATTTCAATTCTTAGACGATGTGGAATTAATATCCCATTTGATTTTCATATTCTAAGGCCTCTCAATATATACTACTCCATTTCCTAGCATTTCAATTATTAGACGATATGGGATTAATATCCCTATTGGGATTCAAATGCTAAGACCTCTCAATATATACTACTCCATTTCCTAGCATTTCAATTCCTAGACAATGTGGGATTAATATCTCATTACTTCGACTACTCCATTATGCTTCATGTCCATCAATCCATTTAATCTATAACTATATAAAGGCTGAAGTGCAAAGCACTTCAACACACTCTCCATTTTTTCCGTTCAAACTAGAACCTGGACTAAATAAAGGCTAGGTTCATTCCCTCTAATGTCATTTACTAAACACACCCCTTATATACTACTCAATTTCCTAGCATTTCAATTCCTAGACGATGTGGGATTAATATCCCATTTGGTTTTCAAATGCTAAGGCATCTCAATGTATACTTCTCCATTTCCTAGGATTACAATTCTTAGACGGTGTGGAATTAATATCCAATTTGGTTTTCAAATGCTAAGACCTCTCAATATATACTACTCCATTTCCTAGCATTTCAATTATTAGACGATGTGGGATTAATATCCCTATTGGGATTCAAATGCTAAGACCTATCAATATATACTACTCCATTTCCTAGCATTTCAATTCCTAGACGATGTGAGATTAATATCCCTATTGGTTTACAAATGCTAAGGTCTCTCAATATATAGTACTCCATTTCCTAGCACTTTAATTCCTACATCCTAGTCGATGTGGGATTAATATCCCATTACTTCGACTACTCCATTATGCTTCATGTCCATCAATCCATTTAATTAGAGCACGAATACAAGTTACAAGTTTGTAAAGAAATTAAGGAAAAAAAGCACCAATTCTACTATAATTTTTTGACATGGGTGTCAACATAGACCCATCGCATTGGACATAGAGGATTATGAATGCAAGATACGAGGAAACGGGTCCTTTATATGTAAACATATTTATGAAATATAGACGGATATAAGTATTTGATGTTTTGTATGTGAAAGCTTGATGTACTTTCCATAGAGCAATATACATTTCGCTTTTGTTTGTCCCAATCCAATATGTATAGTATGCATGGTCCTTATGGTAAAGCTCGACCGAACTCTCCATGCATGGTTGAGGGTCGCTGCAGTAAATATTTTCCAAAAAAGTTTTCTGAGAAAACGATTATTGATGAAGATAGGTATCCGGGCTATAAGCGTCCCGACAACGGACGAACAATAGTTGTGAAGGGAACACATCTTGACAACAGGTATATTGTCCCTCACAATCGTCAATTGTTGATGACTCATGGGGCTCACATTAATGTTGAATGGTGCAATCATTCTCAATCGATCACATATCTTTGCAAGTACGTAAGTAAAGGTCAGGATAGAGTTACTGCCAAATTTTGTTTGACGCTAATGCAGAGAAAACAATGTTTATGAGATACAAAAATACTTGGATTGCCGGTATATATCACCTTGTGAGGCCACGTGGAGGTTTTTAGGTTATGATATCCATTATAGGAACCCTTCTGTTGAAATATTATCATTTCATCTGGAGGGTGAACAAAACATTGTTTTCGATGATAATGATGAGATTGATGAAGTAGTTTATCGTCCAACATCAAGAGAAAGTATGTACACTGCATGGTTGGATGCAAACAAGAAGTATAAGGATATAGCAGGGCAATTGACCTATGCCGAGTTTCCTACCATGTTTGTTTGGATGAGGAAGGAAAGAAAGTGGCAGGCAAGGGCACGTGGTTTTAAAATAGGCCGCATATTTTTTGTTGCACCTGGCCAAGGAGAGCTGTATTACTTGATAAATTTGTTGAATATTGTTCGGGGGCCAACTTCTTATGTGGATATAAGAACTGTTGATGGTCATGAGTATCCATCTTTTGTAGAGGATAATTTATACTGTTGCATTTTTTCTTTACCAACACTTGACTTCGGGATTATTATTCACATCCGGTGCTAAGACGGGCTATCGGGCACTTAATCCCTCCGTCCCATGAGTATAGAGTTTTTATAGTTTATAGTGAGAATTGGACCTTATTATTCATTTTAACTAATAAAATAATTAAAACTTTATTTTAGAACAGACTATAAAAAGAAAAGTAATATTGTTTAATACTCTTGTATTGTTAGGGGCAATTTCTAATCGTCCTTCGTCCATCAAAGTAACACCCTTGTCACTCCTTTTAAGCAAATACGTGTCATTGCGTGCTAGTACTCAAGCATCGAACCTTCTCTCTCTTTCCTATTTTCTTTTTTTTTTCCTTATTTAAAATGAAATATCTTAAAATTTAGAGGCTTTGACCAATATATCCTTCAGCCAAGTAAATACTACCTTAAAGGACTGACATTTTCAAAACTCGCCAATAAGTCTTTAGGATATTATAGACCAAATAAATTCGCCAATAAGTCCTTAGGCTATTATTAAACCAACTTTATAACTTTATGATTTGACCAATAGTAATTTTACATTTATAAAAACTAATTATCACATCTTTCAATTTCACATTTTTATGATTTGATTTCACAATAATTTCAAAGTTATAAAAAATGATTTCTTAGGTATTAAAACTTATTTCAAACTGATTTCTCAGTTATAACATTATGAACAACCGAGAAATTGATTTCTCAGTTATAAAAACTAATTTCTCAGTTATAAAAAATGATTTCTCAGTTATAAAAAATGATTTCTCAGTTATAAAAAATAATTTCTCAGTTATAACACTATAAACAACTGAGAAACTATTTTCTCAATTATACCACTATACAACTGAGAAACTGATTTCTCAGTTATAAAAATTGATTTCTAACTGAGAAACTGATTTCTCAATTATAACACTATGAACACTTGAGAAACTGATTTCTCAGTTATAATACTTTGAACAACTGAGAAACTGTTTTCTCATTTATACCACTATACAACTGAGAAACTGATTTCTCAGTTATAAAAATTGATTTCTAACTGAGAAATTATAAAAATGTGAAATTGAAAGATGTGATAATTAGTATTTATAAAATGTGAAATTGAAAGATGTGATAATTAGTATATATAAACACTCATTTCCATTTCTTTCATCCATCCAACTCTACTCTCTCTAACTCCTTGAAACATGTCTTCAACAACAGAATCCAAAATCGCCATGGACAAAACAGCCCTTTTGACAATCAGCTCAATCGCCGCCGCAGCCATGGTGGCACGCAGCGTAGCCCGAGAATACTTACCACCGGAGTTCCAAGACTACCTCTCTTCCGGCATTAGAACTTTCCTCATCCGCCTAACCAACCAACTAACAATGGTGATCTACGAGTACGACGGCCTAGTCACCAATGAAATTTACGAGGCTGCCCAGCTCTATTTGGCCGACCGATTCTCTTCCAACACACATTGTCTCAAAATCACAAAAACCCCAAAAGATATCAACATCAATGTCTTCGTCGAATCAACGAAATTGTCGATTATTACAATAAAATCAAATTCAAATTCAAATGGGTCTGGGTTCAGAAGAAGACGGCGTCGGAACGATTGTCGGAGCTACGAACTCTAGCGAAACCTTCGATTGAAGAGCTATGATTCCTTGCTCGATGTTTAAAGTTAATTTTATTACTCCGTTTCATGAGCCTGCGTTGATTGGATCTTCGTGTTGAAAAAAAGTAGTAACCGGAAACCTAGAGCTCCAATTTTTCAAGCCATTGATTTGAGAACCGAGGAAGAGAATGAGGGTGGGCAGTTTGGTCATTGAAATTGTTATAAATAGGATCAGGGACTCTACGGTTATTTAGATTTCAATTCTTGGATCCTAAGGTACAATTTAAAATGTACTATTTTTATTGGTAAATTTCACCCTATCTCAAGGTCTTATTGGTAAAAATCCCTAAAATTTATAAGTTAAAAAAATAAAACTTGAAATAACCATTTTATTCGTATTGTTATCACGAATCACATAAATAACAACAACATACAATATGAAGCACCTTTTAAAAGTTCACAGTTGTTTTTCAAAAGTTCGCAATTGTTTTTCATAGTTGTTTCAGGAACAACAAGAAAAGTACGTGATAAGTTCACAGTTGTTCCAATAAAAACTAAGAGAGGTTCACACTTGTTCAACAATACAATTTTTCAAAAACAACTAAGAAGTTCACAATTTTTTATAAGAACACAAAAAGTCCACTATTGTTCTTGTTGTTCCGAGAACAACCCATAAACTCACAATTGTTCCAATAACACAATTATTCATGAACAAATGAGAAATTTACGGTTGTTCTTTCACAGTTGTTCCAATAACAACTAAGAAGTTCATGGTTATTCTAAGAACACAATTGTTTAATAGCAACTGAGAAGTTCACAATTGTTCTTGTTGTTCTAATAACAACTAAAAAGTTCACAATTGTTCAAAAAACACAACTGAGACGTTCACAATTGTTCCAAAAATAACTATAAGAAGTTCACTTTGTTATTTCAAGAACAATCGAGGAATTTACGGTTGTTCCAAATTGATGCAATGACCAACTAAGAAGTTCACAATTGTTCAAGAGCAACTGTGAGAAGTTCACAGTTGTTATTAACTGAGAAGTTCACATTTGTTTCAAGAAATACTACTACCTCCATCCCAATATGTATTTACATTATAATAAAGGACATTGGTGTTTGGACAGAGGGATCCATCTCCCCTTACACTTCTTATGAAAATGTATAACTGATATAACTTGAGCTAGAATTAAATATGTCACAATGCATCACACGGATTTATTACTAGTTAATGTAAACCAAAAGTAATAATGTTATTAAAATTTGTGAATAACATTGTTTTTCCCTTGGCACAGTTTTCTTGAGCAAGGAAATTGATCTACAAGATCATTAATATTATGATCATAAATCGGAGGATTCTAAATTCGTGCAGATCACAAACAGTTTGATATTCGGGATCTAAATAATCCTTTAAAAAAATCATTTGATTTCTACAGTGAATATTACTCATAAAATGGAATGCATAAAGAATAAGAGAAATTTGGGGAGAAAACTCAACGTGAGTCTCTCTTCTGTGACTTATCATTGATATGGGTGAAGCCGCTTACATCCTTGGCATCAAGATCTATAGAGATAGATCTAAAAGGATAATTGGTTTGAGTCAAAGTACCTACATTGATAAGGTTCTTAGAAGATTCACGATGGAAAATTCTAAGAGAGGCAACTTGCCAATGGGTCATGGTGTTACTCTTAGCAAGACTCAGTGTCCTAAGATAACTGGTAAGCGAAAGAGGATGAATAGGTTCCATACGCTTCGGCTATTGGATCTATCATGTACGCCATGATTTGTACTAGACCCGACGTCTCGTATGCTCTAAGCATGATGAGTCGATACCAATCTGATCCTGGTGAAAACCATTGGATGACAGTCAAGATGATCCTTAAGTACTTAAGAAGGACTAAGGATGCGTTCTTAGTTTTTGGAGGGTGGAAGATGATCTTGTTGTAAGAGGTTACACAGTTGCAAGCTTCCAAACCGACAAAGATGATTTCCGATCATAGTCGGGATTTGTGTTTATGCTTAACGGAGGTGCGATATGTTGGAAGAGTTCCAAGCAGAGTACTATAGTCGATTCTACAACTGAGGCCGAATATATAGCAGCATCCGATGCAGCTAAGGAGGCAGTTTGGATCAAAAGTTTATTAGTGATCTGAAAGTTGTTCCAAGTATCACTAATCCGATGGAACTTTATTGTGACAATAATGGTGCCATTGCGCTAGCAAAGGAACCAAGATCACATCAGCGATCCAAACACATACTTAGAATTTTCCATCTCATTCGAGAACTCATTGATAGGGGAGATGTTAAGTTATGCAAAGTATCAACCGATGATAACATTGGGGATCCGCTTACAAATTCCCTCACACAAGCAAAGCATGATGGTCATGTTAGGTCCATGGCTATACGATACACAGATGGAGCCTAGTGCAAGTGGGAGCTTGTTGGTGTAATGCCCTAGGCATTTAGTTATGTTTGACTTATAACTTAAACCGCTATGTAATCGTCTTTATCATTTATTATAAAGAATGTTTATTTGGTTTATTATATGTTTGCATGTATATTATAATAACATGCGTCCCTTGTTATTGTGAATGACTAGTATAAGTTGGTAATGGATAATCATGGAGATATTATATGCATGTGATGCACATTACACTTATGGGTACTTGCTAGAGAATAAGTACTGGACATGACCTACTGAAATTACCCGGGATCGCGCGCGGGCTGCGCGGTGAGCGGTTGTCTTTCGTGGATGTTTGGTACCTCGCTTTCGGGAAGGAGAGGAGTCGCCACGTGGTTTTGTATTTTGAGCCCAAACGTTGAAAATGGCTTGAAAAAAGTTTCGTTTTGTATTTTGAGCCCAAACTTTGGAAATGGCTTTGAAAATGTGTCGTTTTGTATTTTGAGCCCAAACTTTGGAAATGACTTTTAGTACCAGAGATTGTTAGGTTCGGAGGTCACGTTACGTTTCGGGAAGAGTATTTTGAGATCACCCGAAATGCCTCGTATGACGAGTCTTTCTACCTTTCTCGAAATTGTGTGTGTGTGTATGTGTGTTTGCATTTTGAAAATGGGGGCTTGGATGACAAGCTTAATCTTGGTTTGAATGTCAAACGTTGATTTTATGATTTTTGAGAAAAAGCGAGCGGTTGAATGGCAAACGTCGATTTTGGAGTTTTTTAGGAAAAGAGGTGCGAGTGACGAGTTTTGAATTTTCAACTTAAGTGTCAAATGTTGACTTTTAAGAGAAGAGCGTTTGAATGTCAAACGCCGAGTTTTGAGTTTAAAGATGATCGTTTGGATGCCAAACGTCATCTTTGTGCGTTTTGAAAGAGAGTTCGAATGACGAACTCCGGTTTTGAACCGGGCATTACATTGTTAGCGATTTTACGGGAAAAAAACATTAAATGAGATGCGATCAACGAATCATTTTGCGACTCGGAATTTGATAAGTAAATACTATCACGAGCTAAACGGCTCGGACTTGTAAATGACAGTATTTAAAATGCGGTATCAACGGAATCAAACGATCCTGACATTAAAGGTGCGATCAACGAGCCAAACGGCTCGGACTTGTAAAGTTGCGTTATTTAAATGACAATCAACGGATCAAATGATCCGGACTTGTAAATGACTATCACGAACCAAACGGTTCGGACTATGAAATTGCGAATCAACGGATCAAACGATCCGGACCGTAAATGACATAAAAGTAAAGAACGGGGCCAAAACACCGTTTTAACCCGAGATTACTTCTCTTACGGGAGAGAAGAGGATCTTGGACTAAAACGTATCGGACCCCGTAGATGGTGATGTCTACATTTCAATGACTTTCGACCGAAACGGTTGTAGCGACTGACGCGTAAACCGAGACGGAACGAGTGTTTAGGGAGAGAGAGTGTTACCTATGGTTAGGGGTTGACTCTTTTGGCTCGGTTGATGTATACGGGATACGGTTTAGTGTTTGGAAGGGTGTTTCAAGTTTGTTTGGTTCGTGTTTGGTTGAAAGACGAGGTTTTCATGCAAATCGAGACAAAATGGGGCTCGGGAGGGGGTAGGAAGTGTTTATGCCGTGGGCTTTGTGAAAAGAGATTAATATTTTTCCTCTTTTGAAATGTTTTGACAGCCCTTGTATTTATAGGGTGATTTTGCAAAACAGTCCAGACGGACTTATCCTCAATTTGGGGGGATTTTGTGGTATTTTGGAAAATGGGAGGACTTGTTGGCAATTCTGTTTTGCCTATAAAACAGTCCAGACGGACTGTGACTCAATCTCAGGGGCATTATGGTCTTTTCACCTTGAAATCTGATTGATGTAGACTAGAGGGCATTGGCATGTGTGCCACGTGTCAAATGTCAAATTTCCCATTTTGCCCTCACTAAGTTGTCCCTTTCCCATTTTGCCCTTGAAAAAAAAATTAATTAAAAAAAAATTATTTAAAAAAAAAAAAGCACGCGTCCTTGGACACGGGCTTTTACTAGTATATATATATATATATGTGGAAGTTATTTCTCCTACCAACATCATTGAGACCCATACCCAAAAAAAAGGGCGTCTTCGTGTAGGGCCCGGCCCAATGGGGGGGGGGTCAGGTGGGGCACCCACCCAGGACCCACAACGACAAGGGGCCCCAAAAAAATTTCATACTATATACTCCCTCCGTCCCAGATCAAGAGTTCCTTTCCATAAATGGCAAGTTTTTTAATATATTTATACCCTTATAATTTAATATATTTATAAAAAAAACCATTCATTAACTTACTATTCCTCCCACTCATTCTCTCTCCTATTAAAAAACCAATCATTAACTACTATTCCCTACCCCATATTACAAAAAATCATTCATTATACCCTTATAAAGTTAACATATTTACAAAAAAAAAACAATCATTAACTACTATTCCCTATCCCACATTTAATTTTTATTCATTTTTTAAAAAAATTCTTAAGAAGCGTGAAATCTCCCCCGATGACCCTTGGTCTGGGACGGAGGGAGTAATATATAGTATATACCTTCATTATTTCCGATGGAGCCAAAGTCTCACTATTTTTTGGCTTGGGAATATGATGGAATAAAGCAAAATGGTTCACTAAACTGTATGCGCTTCTTTGTTATAAAACAACAGTCGGTCTATGCAATTTTCTACGTAATTTTCTTTATGGGTCATCCGAAAGCCTTTCTATGCTTTACCACAGGGGCAAGGCTACGTACATCCAACCCTTATCCCATCGTAGGTGAAATCTTTTGCGGCACTGGGATAATGTTGTTGGTGTTGTTGTATAATATAATATATATATATATATATATATATATATATATATATATATATATATATATATATATATATATATATATATATATCAAAGTTAAGCACAAGTTAAAACTAAGTTACACAATGCCTTATAACTAGGCTTCGCTATTTTTTTCACACTTTGACCAAACCATGCCCCACATCAGTAGTTAAAGGTTGCTATTTTGTGTAGGACATTGGTTCAATTCTGCCTATCCTAGACTCATATTTATTGTGAACGTTCATATTTTTACTATTTAGCTAGATCTATTTTTTTATATATTTTTTCATATTTAATTAGGGGGTCTCGTGTTTGTTTTTCTCCTTCTCCATCATACTTCTCATGTACTCAATAATTTAATTTAGGGGCCTTACGTTTACCTTTTTCATATTTTGATTTTGACATGATCATTTATTTGCGGTCTTTTTTTTTTCTTCATTTTTTTAATAGGGGCCCCATATTTACAACACCTATCATTTTTAATGATATTTTTATAACATATAACAAAATTACAAATTATATATGTGTATACAAGTTTGTATCTGATAATTAAACATAAATTATATTACTCGGTCACTAAAATGAGAAAAACAATACTTTTTCAGTCTCATTTATATTGGTCACATTTGATTTTTATGTTCAATATAAGTGAACTTTGACCAAATATTTATGTCAATTTAATCATCCTAATGAAATTCTAAAAAATATTTTTAGAATTTCATTAGAATGATTAGATTGGCATTAATATTTGGTTAAAATTACTTGTGTTGACCATAAAAGTCAAATGTGGCCCATATAAATGATGGAGTACATGGATTAATAAAAGTATTGTAAAAATAAAAATAGTTGGTCGATTATTCACATATTTTTTTCAATAAATTATATGATACTATTAAAAAACATAAATACCAATTATGCATATACAAGTTTGTGTATAAGTCACATTTGCTAATAAAAATATGTGTATTTTGAATTGGCGGAAGTGTCGAACATTGTACCTCTCCTATAGAAAAACATCTTATAAATTAATTTGGTACCACTAGAACAAATGCCCTTTGGTAAAAGAAAATGTGATTTGTTTTTTTAATTCATAAAAATATGTGTTTTGCAAGAAATAAAAATGTGTTATGACATTAGGAGCCCTATCTTTAACTTTGCCCCGGCCCACAAAACCATTGGAACGGCCCTGTTTTCGTGCTATTGTAAGAAGGAACTGATATGCCTTGGAAGAATGAATCCATTAGTGTGGAACAATTCCCATTCCCCTATTTGAAAGAGGCCTTTTCGCGCAAACTATTCTTTTCTTTAAATTGTGCAATCAGTTCCTTCCCTTGCTTCAGGAAATTCATTAATGCGCTACCTTTCCTTTTGCACCTGCCTTGTCGAGGTAGAAGACCGTTTTCTTCTTTGACACCGAGGCTATATATATATATATATATATATATATATATATATATATATATATATATATATATACTCCCTCCCTCCGCCAATGCAATTGTTGTATATATATATATATATATATATATATATATATATATATATATGTATATATATATATATATAATATATATATACACATATATATATAATATATATATATATATATACATATATATATATATATATATATATATATATATGTTGGAAAAATTGGTCATTAATTTGAATGAAAAATTGATTTTCTCTTGTTGAAATGAAATCCAAGGTGTGACCTTTGGGTTTGTGTATCTTTAACCTCATATTACAATTCAATAAAGGAATTTGGTGACTTTAAATTTGGGTTGGTTGTTACAAGAATAAAGTAGGTTAATTATTGTATTGAATAACCCATATTCTTGGAGTGAATTCTCTCATAAGGTAGAGAGTATGTAACCACCAAAGTCATAATTTGAGAGGTTAATTATTCAAGATTAATATCAATTAATCCTTACTTTCCTTCATGTTTATATTTGTGTTGTCTCATTTTCTTGGCTAGGAAGAAGAAGTTAGAAGATAGAAAGATGATATGAGAGTCTCATATTGTAACTCTAAAGCCTAGGATTCTATTGTCTAAAATTTTCTTTTGATCTCTTTATTTGAAGTTCTAGTTAGTGATTTAGTTCAAGAATACGTTCAATTAGCCGGGAGGCTCAAGTGCGGAGTTGCACCCGGTTCGTCCGTTCTATCTTGGGAGACTAACGCTCGTGGAAGCCTCAACACTCTTAGAGAAAGGGGGACGAATTAGTATCAAGGAAAGTGTATAACACGCTCGGAAACAAGTGAATCAAGATGACTTTCATACGGTTTTCTCTTTTCATTTTCTATTTTGTATTGTAAATTGTATTCCAATTTTATCCTTTCATATTGTGCTCATTATTTAATTGTGCTAATTATTTAAGATTTTGTCCGACAATATATATATATATATATATATATATATATATATATATATATATATATATATATATATATATATATATATATATATATATATATATATATATATATATATATATGAGAGTTGTTCTTGTGTGAAACTAGTTCTAGGATAAGCTGTTTTGCTAAAGTGTCTTTTCTAGTACAATAAAGTGCATGTTGCAATATAAACAAAGTGCCTGTTCTATTATGACACTAATAAACACATTTAAATTGGTTATAATGTTAAATAATGCGGTGATATTGTTGAAAAATAGTGTCTGTTGTAGTGTTAAAAAGTGTCTGTTGTAGTATTGAAAAGTGCCTCTTGTAGTATTGTAGTATTGAAAAATGTCTGTTGTAATATTGAAAAGTGTCAAAGTGAATTAAAAAATACATGCCTATTGTAGTGTTAAAAAGTTTCTGTTGTAGTATTGAAATTCTTGTAGTATTGAAAAATGTCTGTTGTAATATTAAAAAGTGTCAAAGTGAATTAAAAAACACATGTCTGTTGTAGTGTTAAAACATGCATCTTGTAGTATTTAGAAGTGCCTTCTGGAGTATCAAAAAGTGTCAGGTGAGTTTCAATTATTTACAATGTTAAAATGTGCCTATTGTAGTGTATAAAACTGCCTCTTATAAGTTTCAATTATTTACAAAAATGCCACCGCATATTTTGAAAAGTTCTATTTATTTACAAAAATGCCACCGCGCCTATTTTAAAACACGTTCTACGCTCAGACGAGCGTAGAACACGTTTTACAAGAAATTTTCACATATATATATATACATATATACATATATATATCTATAGTATAAATGAGGCCTGTGTTTGCTACAGTTCTTGCTACAGTTTCAACAGCCGAAATTCCCATTTTGCCCTCACTATTTTGTCCCTTTCCCATTTTGCCCTTAATTTTTTTTTTAATTTAAAAAAAAAATTAAAAAAAAAATTACGTGGCCGAAATACTGTTCACTTCTTTCCATTTATGAAATGGTTCATTTAGTGAAAAAAGAATATTTTTTTTACGTCTTTTCGAATTAGACGGAGAAAGCATTTAGTAAAAAAAATATATTTTTTACATTTCCAAACTAGTGAATTAAATATGTGCAACTACATAAAAGAAAAGTTATGTATAATATTACATAAGGTAAAGTTGTCATTCACATGGTTGCAACTTGATGAGTTCCCCACCCCACCCATTGTTTCCTTCTCAATTTGTCAATTTGTCAGGAGGGAGAGAAAGTGGCCATGTGATGATGTGACTTGAATGGACTTTCAATGTGACTTTCTTTTCCCTCCGTGAATACATCTACACAACTTCTCTATAAATAATTCACACCCACTACAACAACAATCATCCTTCTTCATATCTCAATCTTTCCTTCTTCATTTCTCAATTTTCCCTTCTTCTTACACCAATCATCCTTTGAGTGAAATGAATTTCAATAATAATCCTTTCAACCCTCAAAATTCAAGCAATTTTTCCCCATTCAATTACAATCCTAATGATTTTCACTTAGAGAATCAATCTTCCAACCAACCTCGTCCCCAAAATGTTTCAACTCCTTTTTTCCCCCAAATCATATGCCATCAGCTGTCCCAAATCTGATGCCTTCAGCTGTGCCAAATTGGAATCCATATTATCCTATGCAATTTCAACCACCTCCGCCCCATTATTATCCTAATAATCCTTATATGCCAAGGATGAGAAATGAAAATTCTGGAAATTTTGAAGCAGGGGAATTTCCAGAATATTTAACACAAATGGGTCAGGATAGCATGAGTGAACCTATCGAAGCTACTCCCACTGAAGAATGTTCAACCCCGCAGCGCAAAAAATAATGTCAAATGGACGACGGCACAAAATTTAGTGCTACTTAGCGGGTATATGAAATTTGGAACAGACAGCGTTGTCGAAAATAATCAGAAATACGATGCGTTTTGGGGTAAGATTACGGAATACTGTAATGAGTTTGGCTCATTTGACTCTCCCCGTTCACTAAGTGCATGCAAAAATCGCCATGCTTATATATGCCTAAAAGTTGGGAAATGGATAGGGGCTTATGATAATGCTAAGCGTATGCAACAAAGTGGGTGGTCGGAGACCCATGTACTGGCAAAAGCCCATGAACTGTATACAAGTGGAGGCAATGGCACGTTTAATTTGATGGACGAGTGGCTTTCTATCCGAGAGCAACCACGTTATGCAAGTATGGTAGGAGGAATTACGGGATCCAAGAGTAGTAGTGGATCCAAGAGATCACGTGAAAGTGACGAAGGTGAATCAATCTCAGTTGGATCCATTCCTCGTCATATAGGAAGGGATTTAGCTAAGAGAAAGGGAAAAAAATAAGGGATTGAGCCCGGTAAAGGAAGGGTGGACAAGCTAACAACAAATGAAAGAGAACGATTGGACAAGATCTCCACACAACAAGAGGCGGCAAACAAAATTCAACTAGACATTGCTTGGGCGAAAAAGATGAAAATATGGATGAAGTTAAGTGAGAAGGAGCATCACGATGAACAACAACAAAAGCTTTTTGAAATATTGACTGCCGAGCTATTCTAAAGATTCTCTGTAACGTTTGTTTTCTACTTTTATTGTAACTTTTCTTATTTTTAATAATAATTATCGTCATTTATCTAATTATTTACACTTCAACAAAAACAGGTTTTTGTGGCACTTTTTTTAGTGCCACAAATGAGAAAAAAGTGCCATAAAAGCTATTTCCGGCACATTTTCCGGCACTTTTATAAGTGTCGTAATAAGTCGCGTCGGCAATACTTCCCGGCACTTAAAAGTGCCACAATTTTCCGGCACTTTTAAAAGTGCCACAATTTTCCGGCACTTTCAAAAGTGCCACAATTTCCGGCACTTTCAAAAGTGCCACAATTTCCGGCACTTTTCAGAAATGCCATAATTTCCGGCACTTTTTTAAATGCCACAAAAATTCAGTGAGCTCAATTTGCAGAGAAGGTGAAGTATGTTTTGTTACTCCTTTATGATTTAAATCAAATGATCTTGTACTGGAAATGCTGAAATATCTTGATTTTGATGGGGGCAGATTTGGTGAATTTGTGATTTAAATCAAATGATCTTGTACTGGAGCCATGAAATACAATTGAGTTAATGTTAAATGGCATTTGGTCATGAAGAACATAGAAATCAGAACTGGAACTATGAACTTTAATGGTATCATTTTATCACACCCTTAAAAAGTAGTCATTTATTTAGTCTCAAGCAAATAGACATCTAGCAGCATACACCAGAGCATTACAATCAAGAAATAGCCAATAGAAAAGGACATTTGAACACAAAATAGTATCATATTGCAGCATTTCCAGTACACAATTCATTGCCACAAACCCTAAATAACAATTGGAATTACATTAAGAACAACCCAAAAACACGAACCCTAACAGCAGCCACAGCTTCCACTAACCACCGAAACCATAAAACGTCCATGGCCATCATCGTCTTCCGCCTCGCGTGCTCAGTATACGTCACCGCATCTCTAATCACATTCTCCAAAAATATCTTCAGAACGCCTCGAGTTTCTTCATAGATCAGCCCGCTGATTCTCTTCACGCCACCTCTTCTCGCCAATCGACGAATCGCCGGCTTCAATTCATGATGCCCTGGATATTGTCCCGGAGAACTTTACGGTGGCGTTTTGCTCCTCCCTTTCCTAATCCCTTTGCCTCTGCCTGACATTTTTTGATTGTGAGGGACTGAGTGAAGAAGATTGTTGATTTTGATGGAAGTGATGAAATTGGGTCGTCGACGTTGGTTTGATGGTTGGGACGGCGGAATGAGGGAGAAAGAGAGAAAATAATAGAGAGAGAAATGAGGGAGAAAGAGAGAAAAGAATAGAGAGAGAAATGAGGGAAGGTGGTAGAGTTTTGTTAGGTTGAATTTTGACCATTAGATGGGTGTGATTAATGGTCCAGATTGATTTAAAAATCAATCCATGTGAAATTAGGAGAGCCAATCAAAGGAAGTGTATTTGTGTTTTTGTTGGATGAACTTGGACCATTGGATTCATTTATATTTGATGTATTTAATGGTGAAGATATTGCTTTGGGTAGTGATCTATGTGAATATATGTGTTCTAATGATTTATTGCCACATTTTATGTTTATTTGTTTATCACAAATATCTCTTAATGACCATAATAATTAGTAAAAATAATTATTAATATAAAAATTAATTTAAAATGTAAATAATATTTAATAATAATAATAGTAATAATCATTATTAATAAAACAAACAAATATAAAAAAGAAGAATATTTACTAATATTATTGAGAGGTAATAAATAATAATTGATTTATTGATAATAATAATAATTGACATTTTTCATCTTTCCTTAAGTCATATTTCTACCACTAAACTCTCATTTCTACATAAGTCGGTCGGAAAATAACTGCAAATTACTAAAAGTGTAAGAAACTAGCGTCAATTTCGATAAAGTTTCGGAACTTCGTGGCACTTTTAAAGGCACTACTTTAAAAGTGCCGCTAATTTTCCGGCACTTTCTTAAAAGTGCCGAAAAATTTGCGGCACTTTTTCAAAAGTGCCGGAAATTTAGCGGCACTTTTAAGAAAGTGCCGGAAAATTAGCGGCACTTTTAAGAAAGTGTCGGAAAATTAGCGGCACTTTTAAGAAAGTGCCGGAAAATTAGCGGCACTTTTAAAGAAGTGCCGGAAAATTAGCGGCACTTTTATAAAAGAGCCGAAAAATTAGCGGCACTTTTGTAAAAGTGCCGGAAATTAGCGGCACTTCTAAAAAAGTGTCGGATATTTGTGGCAGTTTCTGAAAAGTGCCGAAAATTTGTGGCACTTTTTAAAAAAGTGCCGGAAATTGGTGGCACAAAATTAAGTGCCGGATTAAAAGTGTCGGAAAAAGCCATTTTTCTTGTAGTGTTAATTGCAAAAAATTATTAATTAAGTGTGATATGTTTGATTTTTCGGATCAGAGAAGGTGAATCAATGTTTATTAGGAGTGAATAAAAAGAAATTGAAAATAAAGAAATAAAAAGAAATAAAGATTCTCTGTAAACATACAACCTCACACGTAATATTAAGTGGCCATGTGATGATGTGACTTGAATGGACTTTCAATGTGACTTTCTTTCCCCTCCGTGAATACATCTACACAACTTCTCTATAAATAATTCACACCCACTGCAACAACAATCATCCTTCTTCATTTCTCAATCTTTCCTTCTTCCTACACCAATGGATCCATTCAGAGTTCCTTTTGATGTCGAAGCCTACAAAAGGCAACTTGAATGGGAGGAGAGTTTTATCGTCAACCCACTTTTGGAACAAACACCGAAAAAAAAGACAATATTTCAAAAGAGATCATGTTGTTCACAATAAGAGTTTGGCTGACGATTACTTTGCTGAAAATGCTATGTACAGCAATTTCTTCCGCCGACTATATCGGATGCAGAAACATGTCTTTCTTCGAATCGTCGCGGACCTATCAAACCATGACAACTACTTCACACAAAGATTCGATGCTGCTGGCAAAGAAGGCCTATCTCCATTAGCAAAATGTACCACGACGATGCGAATGTTAGCATATATGGTATGTCCGCCGACCATATTGATGAATACATAAAGATAGGAGGAACTACAGCATTGGAGACGTTTCGTAGATTTTGCAAAGGGGTCATTCAATTGTATGAGCAAGAGTACTTGAGAGCCCTAACTGAAAATGACCTGGAAAGAATACGTCATGTTAGTGAGATACGGGGGTTCCCCGGGATGATCGGGAGTGTTGATTGCATGCACTGGGAATGGAAAAATTGTCCTACTGCTTGGGAAGGTCAATTTACTAGAGGTGATAAGGGAACCACAAGTGTTATTCTTGAAGCAGTTGCCACTTATGATTTATGGATCTGACATTCCTTTTTCTGATGTCCGGGCACATTGAACGATATAAATGTTCTGGACCGTTCGCCATTGTTCGATGATGTTGAACAAGTAAAAGCTTCACGAGTTAATTTCTATGTGAATCAATGTCAATATAATATGGCGTATTATCTTGCTGACGGTATCTACCCTTCTTATCCGACTTTCGTCAAATCAATTAGACTTCCTCAAAGTGATGAAAATAAGTTATTTGCAAAATATCAGGAGGGATGTCGGAAGGATATAGAACGTGCATTTGGAGTGCTCCAAACTCGATTTAAAATCATTCGAGAACCGGCTCGACTGTGGGAGATAGACGACTTGGCTATCATCATGATGTCATGTATAATATTACATAATATGATTGTTGAGGATGAACGGGATACGTATTCTCAGAATTGGCTTGACTATCATGATGAATCCGAGGCAAGTGGGTCTAGTACACAACAACCATTGTCGACTGAGGTACTACTTGCATTTGCAGAGCATGTGCGTACTAGATCGGAAATGCGTGATCCAAGAGTTCATCAACAATTGTAAAAAAAAAATAAGGAAAAAAAAGAACCAATTCTACTGTGATTTTTGGACATGGATGTCAACATAGACCCATCGCGTTGGACATAGAGGATTATGAATGCAAGATACGAGGAAACGGGTCTTTTATATGTAAACATATTTAAATATAGATGGATATAAGTATTTGATGTTTTGTATGTGAAAGCTTGATATACTTTCCATAGAGCAGTATACATTTCGCTTTAGTTTGTCCTAATTCAATATATATAGTTTGTTTAGTGGAAACAATTAATTTAAAATTATTATTAGTTCTTATAAGATTTTTTTAAATTTAATAATTATATAGTATACTCCCTCTGGTTTGAAATATTTGTCACTTTTAAAATATCAATATTCTCATTATTTATTATTTCTCTGTTCAACAATTAACCAATTAATATATAATCTATAACTATATAAAGGCACTTCAACACACTCCCCATTTCCCCCCTCAAACTAGAACCTAGACTAAATAAAGGCTAGGCTCATTCCCTCTAATGTCTTTTACTAAACACACCCCTTATATACTACTCCATTTCCTAGCATTTTAATTCTTAGACGATGTGAGATTAATATCCCATTTGGTTTTCAAATGCTAAGGCCTCTCAATGTATACTTCTCCATTTTTTAGCATTTCAATTCTTAGACGATGTGGAATTAATATCCCATTTGGTTTTCAAATGCTAAGGCCTCTCAATATATACTACTCCATTTTCTAGCATTTCAATTATTAGACGATATGGGATTAATATCCCTATTGGGATTCAATTGTTAAGACCTCTCAATATATACTACTCCATTTCCTAGCATTTCAATTCCTAGACGATGTGGGATTAATATCTCATTACTTCGACTACTCCATTATGCTTCATGTCCATCAATCCATTTAATCTATAACTATATAAAGGCTGAAGTGCAAAGCACTTCAACACACTCTCCATTTTTCCGCTCAAACTAGAACCTAGACTAAATAAAGGCTAGGTTCGTTCCCTCTAATGTCATTTACTAAACACACCCCTTATATATTACTCAATTTTCTAGCATTTTAATTCCTAGGAGATGTGGGATTAATATCACATTTTGTTTTCAAATGCTAAGGTCTCTCAATGTATACTTCTCCATTTCCTAGCATTACAATTCTTAGACGGTGTGGAATTAATATCCAATTTGGTTTTCAAATGCTAAGACCTCTTAATATATACTACTCCATTTCCTAGCATTTCAATTATTAGACGATGTGGGATTAATATCCCTATTGGGATTCAAATGCTAAGACCTATCAATATATACTACTCCATTTCCAAGCATTTCAATTCCTAGACGATGTGGGATTAATATCCCTATTGGTTTACAAATGCTAAGGTCTCTCAATATATACTACTCCATTTCCTAGCACTTTAATTCCTACATCCTAGACGATGTGGGATTAATATCCCATTACTTCGACTACTCCATTATGCTTCATGTCCATCAATCCATTTAATTAGAACATGAATACAAGTTACAAGTTTGTAAAGAAATTAAGGAAAAAAAGCACCAATTCTACTATAATTTTTGGACATGGGTGTCAACATAGACCCATCGCATTGGACATAGAGGATTACGAATGCAAGATACGAGGAAATGGGTCCTTTATATGTAAACATATTTATGAAATATAGATGGATATAAGTATTTGATGTTTTGTACGTGAAAGTTTGATGTAATTTCCATAGAGCAGTATACATTTCGCTTTAGTTTGTCCCAATCCAATATGTATAGTTGTAAGTGCTCCAATTTGAGTTTGTTAATATTTTCGTTAGAAAATTAACGAAAGTTATAACATTTCTAACATTTCTAACAATTTTTAACATTTCTAACCAAGTAAGGGTAGATTAGGGATTGCCAAAAAAAGATAAACCAAAGAAAGAATCTCAAAAAGCAAAAGAAATAGAAAAAACCCGAATTAGCAAGCTGAAAAACATAATCAGTTTGAATTTTTTTGAAAATATTCTTTGTGTCCAAAGCCTGCAGCTGCAATTAATGAACAGTGCACGCTGCAGGAACCATCCGCGCGGATGGTTTTGTCATTTCCAGAGGGCTATAAATTGAGGCCTTCAGTCTCAGAAATAAAGGAGAAGAAACATTTTTCACAACTGCACCTTGACGAAAATAGTGAGAAAACAGTGAGAATTCTCTAGAATTGTCACCTTTTTCTCAACTATTCACCCAAAATCACACTCACTCAAACACTCTCATATTCAAGCCTCAAACACTCTTACATTCAAGCCAAAAACTCAAAATACAAAGAAGATTGGTAAACCCTCCTTTTCCTTTCCCTAAACTCCTTCATGCATGCATTTTCAAACTCCAAAATGTAGTTTGTTCATCTTCTTGCCTTAGATCCAAGAAGATCACCATGGAAGTTCATCTCCATGGATGATCTTCTACAAGGATCAACATTATTTTCAAAGTGTTCTTACTTACTTGCAAAGAAAACACATTTTCAAAACCCTAAAAATCATTTTCATACATCAAATCTCTTTTTCAAAGGATAAAATTCCCCTTCCCAAGCAAATGAAGTGCTTAGTCCTAATGTACCCCAAGGATGGTTTGATATAGTTGATTCACCACTAAAATTTCAAGTGATCACTAATCAAAACCTAGGGAAATGGGGACAAGCATGGATGCCAAATCCCCTTTAAAATCATGTTTTCCTTCTTGAGAAGTTGCTGTCCAGTAGCAATTTTCTAAGACCCCAGTCCATTGTCTAATTTTTTGGACACAGATAAACTTGGAATTTGGTGTTGACTAAAAAACACTTTTTGTATAAAACATCCAAAGATTTCCAGACATATTTTTAATTTATTTTTTTCGTGAGTAAAACTCCATTTTTTAAATTTTCTTTTGAAGGTCAGACCACCAGTCTCTGGAAGTCCAGATCTCATATCTGAGATTTCCAGAAGGTTTTGGGTCCTGAAATATTCTCCAAAATGAAAAGTTCTTTTACAGAAACCTTATTTAAGGTGTTTTGAACATTTTTCATTCTCGGACTTTTCCCAGATTCTGGAGTTTTCAATCTCTAAAGTCCATTTCAAAATCAAGTGTCCACTGCCTTTTTCATTCTGGCAGAAATGGTTTCCAACTTCCAAAAATCTTTTGAGTACCAAAACTCAATCCAAAAATCACACCAAAAATCATGGGATCAGTTTAAGGTCTTAAAAGGAATTCCCAATTTTTACTTTCCTCAGTTCCAACTTATTTTGGCCAAAGTAACACACACACACACACACACACACACACAAACAAATGGTTTTTAGCTTGGAAGACTCGTTTTACGAGGCATTCCGGGTGCACACTAACGTCCTTCCCGGCGTGTAACGTGACCTCCGAACCCAAATCTCTAATCTCGGGCATTTTTCAAAGTTTTGGCTCTTAAAATAAAAATGGCGTGGCGACTCCGGTTTTTTTTCGATTGGTTTTCAAAGAAACGAAAAAATTCAAAGTCCTTTCGGAAAAATTGGCACATCATCACAGTGGCGACTCCGCTGGGGACAAGCAAGCTTTTTCTAAAAAAAATGATATTTGGTATATTGGTGGAAACCATTAAACTTCCCGTTATCGCCTCCTAACACGAGTCGGGGATAAATTGTGGTTTAACAATCCCACGTACCGGTATCATTGTTTTCAAAAAAAAAAGAAAAGCTTTTGAGGGTCAAGCTTCCGTCCTGGCATTAAAAATTATTTGTTGTGTGTGTTGATTTTTGCACATTTTCGTGTTGTTTTGGCCGCTTCGGAAAAAGTCAAAATTTTGACTGTCGGAATCATGTCCCTAACTGTCGGAATTTTTGTGCTTATGTGCTTATGTGTTCATTAAATTTCAAAAAAAAAAATTCAAAAAAAAAATTTCAAAAAAAAGAATTTCAAAAAAAAAATAAGAAAATTTTCAAAAAAAAAAAAAATCATGCATCATACTTTTTAAGACACATGAAAAATTTCTATTTTACTCGTAAAAAGAAGATAGATCGCTTGCACACTACGCGCACGTGACCTTACACCGCACACTACGTCCCTAACCCGGGAAATCCTTGTCGCGCCCGTTTGGTCTTATTACGCCTCTCGGTGCAAGCACGGGACTACCCAAACATCCCATGGAGCCTCGTGTCGACCATGCACTTGTCCGTGACACACTTTGTCAGAGACCCGGTTGGTTTTTAGTCCGGTACGTGTCATGCCCCGTACGTGTATAGACCTTTCCTTTCAAGCCTTTGTCGGCACACCGACTCAATATCTTTCGGGACCACTAATCGGTCGAAGTTACTGCCGGTTTTCCGCCGCGAGACTTTGACCAAGATATTGACCGGCGCCTTGACTTCGGCTCTGACCGGCACAAATTATACAACGACTCCCAAAGATTGACACCGAGTCATCAAGGATTAATGATTATTCCATGCCTAATTACGGCCTAATTGACGACAAATCAAGATCAATCGTGGACATTTATCAGTCCAAATCATGCCGACTTTTTGTCGAGCTCTCGGACATGATCTTGACTTTGACGTCAGCTTTGTCCGTAATTTACATCGAATGCTCGTTAAGACTCGATTACCCGCCAGACTTTTAGGATCGTTTTTCTTTCGGTCGGTGGGACCCGCTTGCCCTATAGGACCTCGCCCGGGCCGTCCACCCTGGGAGGTCGAAATACAGGTGGAATACGAGGGGCTTATAGACGTAGTGACGGGGCCCACTGATCCAGGATCCAGAGTAGTTTGCGAAAAAGAAGAGCAATATTTTCCAACCGATTAGGTTAATAAAACATGTTTTAAGTAAACGAAAACAAATAACTGCATGTTGCATGAGCCCAAAGCCCAAACACCTACCCTCCTTCAATCCCTAAATCTCTGAACCTTCGTGTCTTTCCCCCCGCAGCTCCTCACAAAGGTTGGTTCCGGACACCGGGTCACCGTTTGATCAGTTGGGAAGAGTCAAGCGCATCATCAGCTTCGCCGTTTGTTCCGACTCCGGGTTTCAGAATGTCTGCATCAGCCGGTAATGATATGGACAATACCCCTCCATCCTCCAAAATCCCTCAGACAGACCAGCATTGGATCCAGTTGGTAGAACAGATGAGACTTCGACATGAGGCTCAAATCGACGACCTTCTGGGGGTTGTCGCAAGTCATGGTTTGACTATCAGTCTCAATTCCGATGGCACTTTTACCGCAAAGAAGGAAGAAAGTTCTCCTCCTATTCTTAATCGTCCCGGATACATCAAGATGCTACCCCAAGATTCCTATGTCTCCACCGCCGGGACTCCCGCCCGTCGACTTACAGGACAATTAGCCCCCAAACAGCAGTCCAAAGGGCCACCATTCCAAAAGCAGTCAGGGACGAAAGAGTTCGGCATACCGTCCGTCATCCCCTCTCAAAGAGATACCGATCCCGCAGATATCAGCGTGGGTAATGAAGATCGGGAAACAGTGGAGGAAATATGGTCAGCCATCAAAGCTCTTGAGGAACGCCAGAACAAACAGCAAGCCTGGATTGAAGAGGCCACACGCCATTTCGGAACATTAACAATCTCCCAACTGACTGGGGCTCCCCTGAAGGACAAACATATGCCTGTTCCCCTGGATCTTAATACCTCTCATTACCCTGCAGAGTCCAACCATTCGCTTCCAGATGAGCCCAACAGCGGATCTCCTCAGACCAGTTCAACTCAAAGCCATTCCAGCATCGCTCAACCTGAGGTCCCAAATCCACCAACAGTCGTAGAACACATTTGGTGGGATATCTGTGACTGCCCCGACTGCCTTGAAAGGGACTATCAGGACTGGATACACGAGGACCGTCCTCCTAAAAAGAAGAAAATTTCCTCCCAGCAGAAATTGAAAGAGAGGTTCGAGGCCGGTGATACCAGTGTGGGTACGCTCGGGGAGCCATCTGGGGGATTTGATTACTATGTACTCTACTCCAGCCAGTCTTCCCCAAAGCAAACAGGGGTAGAAAAGCCGAAAAGCCTTGCTAACAATAGAGTTGAGACCTTCGGACACCAGAATACTGTAGATCTGGGTAATTTTACTGTCAATCAGAAATCTATCCCCCCGCGGGATCAGCCAAGGTTCAGTTTGTCCAGCTCCCGAGTGTACACCGACAAAGAAAGACCAACGCTGGTTTGGCGCTCGCACTCAATCAACATGCGGGGATGGCAACCGCCACAAACGGCCTCAATGTAACCCAGGGCTTCAGCAAAGGTACTACCTCGCAAGAAAAAGGCACGAAGTGACTGGCTTGATGACTCTCTATCTCGAGACAAGGACCAAATCTATGATCCCCACCTATATGGTAGCATGATCACCTTCTGCGACGAGGATTTGCCAAGAGATGTCTCCAAGCACAATGAAGCTCAGTACATCACTATTCGGCTCAACACCGTATCACTCCCGGGGTATTGGTGGACAATGGATCAGCCGTTAATGTCCTTCCCCTCAGCATGATGCGGGCCCTACGCATCAATGAAAGGCACATGATCCCATCTACCCGGTCAATCAAGGCATATGATGGCACGTCTCGTCCCATCTTGGGGACGGTGGTTCTGGAACTCTGGTACGAGACCCAAATGGTGCCGACAAAATTCTATGTAATGGACATCCCATCCGAATTCACGGCTCTGCTGGGGTGCCCTTGGTTACACCACATGAAAGCCATAGCCTCCACCCTTCATCAATGTGTCAAGTTCATTAACCGGCAAGGGGACCTTGAAGTCATTAGGGGCGACAGTTTCCTCATAGGAAACGAAGCCGAGACCGTCACCAAGCATGCTCTTAGCCAGATACCGGGGCTACCTCCTCCGAATCAACCAAGGGACTATCGGGGCAAGTCTCATCAGAATCCCCCAGAATCCGGTGATGCCAACTATGTCAACGAACTCAAGCGGGCAGACTCAGAGCGCTTCGATTCATCAAGATCAATTGCCATTTCCAACATTTGGAGGAAGAATGGAAAGAAACACTGAACACCGCCATGGTACGAGCGCACAAACCTCCAGTCTCCAATCAGAGATTTGTCAGCATTCTTTAAACCCGTTCTCTGGCCTCGCCAAGCGAAGAGATTTTCATGATAAAAGTCGACAAGTACCGGCAGACTCGACTCGAATGTATGAACATCGTATGGGACGTCCTCCTCGAAGAACTGCCCGCTAAGCCTTTCCGCTCGAGCATGGGGCATGAGATTTTTCCAGCAGCACATCGAGACGTAATGCGTCCTTACATCTGGATTGAGCGGTCAGATTGTGACGAGTTAGAATCCCCCAGAATTGAGGATGCGGCAGATTCGCAAGAAGATCCCTACATTCATATGCTCAGTTTGCAGGCGCCGAACACAATTGATTCTGGTTCAGACAAAGAGATGATAGCAATGACTGGGGAAGGAGGACAGAAACAAGATAACCCCCGAGTCATGAGGTCACTGACAGCAATGCCGCTAAAGAATTGGGAAACTCTCTCAGGCTCGTCCGCGACCAAATAAGAAATGATCACCAAGCTTGGATTGGTCCCCCGTCCCTTTGTGTCAACCTTTGTAAAGTCCTATGAGTCTCTCATTGTTGAGTTTGAGTCTTCTGAGTCGTCCGATGGCCTCACGCCTGAAGACCACGAAATTGTAGCCAATACTGTATTCCCTTTTATTCTCAATGAAATGGCGAACCTTTCTGAGTATCCCTTGATTGCCACTTTAACTAATGATGAATTAACTAATAATCTAAAAACAGTTAATAACGATTCACTAGATGAAGAAGCAGACACATTAAATGAACAATATATCAAAGAAATCTTTAAGCAAAGTTATCCTAAAGAGGAAAATCGAGCCCAAGCTGCCGAAGAGATTTTGACGAGTGTGAATTTGGGAACTGCGAAAGAGCCTAAAGAGACGCAGATTGGTAGTTTCTTCGAAGGGACTGAAAGGGATGCCCTAATTGAGCTGCTAAAGGAATTTGTGGATGTGTTCGCATGGTCCTATAAAGATATGCCAGTGCCTCGATCCTTCCATAGTTGAGCACCGAATACCGCTCGACCTTAAGTCAAGCCGCAGCGAAGCTAAGAAGAATTAAGCTCGAATGGTCCCTACAAGTGAAAGAGGAGATAGAAAAAGATGCTCAGTAAGGGTTCATCGGGGTCATTGAATATCCTACATGGCTTTCCAACATAGTAACGGTTACCAAGGCCAACGGAAAGATCCTGGTCTTTGCGTAGACTTCGAGAGACTTGAACAAAGCTACCCAAAAGATGATTTCCCGCCAAACATCGACATTTTGGTAGATTCCACGGCCAACCATGAAGTTAAATCCTTCGTCGACGGTTTTGCGGTTACAACCAAATCAAAATGGCGTAAGAAGATCAAGCCAAGACAGCCTTCACGACCCCTTGGGGACATAATCTGCTACACGGTCATGCCGTTCGGACTAAAGAATGGTGGGGCTACGTACTGCAGGGCGGCTACGGCTGTTTCCATGATATGATCCACAAAGAAATCGAGGTCTATGTGGACGACATGATAATACACCTGCAGGATCGGATGGCCAACACTTTGTTGATTTGAGAAAATTCTTCGCCGCCTCCGAGACTACGCATGAGACCGAATCGGCCTAAATGCACCTTCGGTGTAAGACGAGGCAAGGTGCTAGGATATATGGTGACGAGAATGGGGAATCGAAGTAGACCCCGTAAAATCAAGGCCATAGTCGAAATGAAGCCACCCTGACACCGACGTAAGTGAAATCCTTCATGGGAAGGAAGACCGCAATATATAAGCCGCTTTGTAAATCGGTGACCTCGACTGCGAGCCGATCTTCAAGTTGATGAAGAAAAATGCCTACACAAAATGGACTCAGTAATGCCGGCTCGCTTTTGAGCATCAAGGCGTACCTCGTGAATCCCCGATTCTTTGCCCACCACATCGGCCAAAAGCCGCTATTGCTATATCTAACCTGTCACGGATACAAAGAATTGGGGCTATGCTAGCTCAAGAGAAGAAAGATTCCAAGGTCAAAAACGCCATCTATTTCGTGAGCGTAAAGCTTCAGGAAGCGAACTCAATTACTCGCTTGTGAAAAGACTTGCGCAGGTTTGGTCCGGGTAGTGGGAAAGTTGAAACACTACATGCGGTCTCACCCGATACATCTCGTCTCAAGGATAGACCCCATCAAATATCTGTTCGACAAGCCTTCCATCTCTATGAGGTTGGCAAAATGGACATTCTTTTTGCCGAATACGACATCACTTATGTTTCAAGGAAATCCGTAAAAGGACGCATAATGGCGTAACATTTGGCCGATTTCCCAAGTGATGAGTCCCGAGGACTAACCTCAATTTCCCGATGATGGAATCTTTGCTCTAGAAGGAGAAAATCGCTGGCAACTCTTCTTCGACGGGCGTCAAACAAAAGGGGAACGGAATAGGAATGCTTACGGTCGATCCTCTTGACGAACACACCCCCATAGCAAGAAGGTTGAACTTCGAGGTCACCAACAACGCTGCTGAATATGAAGCTTGCATAGCCGGGTTGGAAGCCGCCCTTGAAAGAAATATCAAGGAATTGGAGGTGTATGGTGACTCTGCCCTCATCATCAATCAGGTCTCTAAAAAATGGAAGACCATAGACCCGGGTCTGCAGAAATATCACACTTACATGGAAGAGCTAGTAACTCAATTCAAGGAGATCAGCTTTCATTACTTGCCCAGAGATCGCAACAGATTTGCAGATGCTCTGGCAACACTAGCCTCCCTCGTTGAAATACCCGAAGGGAAGTCCGTCAAACCATTCAGAGTTGGGAGAAGAGAAAATCCCGCTTATTGCTTTGAAATCGAAGCAGAGGCCGAACCGGCCAGTGATCCCTGGTACACTCAGATCTATCAGTACCTGAAGAACGGAGAAGCCTTGTGAGGACCCCGACCCGGAACCTACACGTGTTCCGAGCTGGAGCGTCCTCAAACTAACCCCAAATATCCTAAACTTTTTTAAAAACTTTGATTTAACTTTCAAACACTACACCATTAACATACCCATTTCAAAATAACTCTACTCCTTTCTACTATGGAGGAAGAGTTGACCAACTCCGAAAGTAATAAATGATTTTAGTTACAAAAAGATGTCGAATATAAAATAGAATCAAAGTTTATGAATACAAACCCTTTAAAAGAATTATGCCAAAAATACACATTCTACACCAACCTATACATAACCCGACAATTCCCAAAATACCACTTCTAAACTCCTTTCCGCCCTTACTTGGTCGGTCCACCTGTCTCGGAATCTAAAACAGTAAAGGGAGAGGGGTGAGAATAAATCTCAATGAGCTATTATGAATGCAGCAAGATGCCAAACAAGATGCAACACATAGCATGGTAGCACATAACACATTATGAAAGCGGTAAACACATTACGTTACCTCATTTTACATTTTCCCGTACGAACAATAAGTCGTACAACGTGGGAGTAAAACTCCACTCTTTGGTGAATTGCCTCCAGCACATTCACCTCTTATAGGACTCATACCCCAGAGATCCATATAAGAAAAGATACCTATAATAGAGTATCCAAAAATAATATATTCCCCCGGTACACCAATCGCAGCAGGTCTGTAAAGGCTTCTTCATGCTCAATACAAGCCAAGTAGCACGCCCACTCTGTGGCCACGAGAGGAGGGGAGGGTCACCGGTATGATGGACCTTCAATCACTTATAGAACAAATCAATAATTGATTGACTTCCATCATACCCACCCGAACGCATTCAAGCACATAATAGTTACTTGAATTATAATCCACAAAAGGGATAATCATATAACAACATGGTAAAATATACTCATGATTCATCCATACTATAAGCAACAGCTCATGTAATACACTATGCATAATACCATTAACAAATTTAAATTCAAGTAAGGTATCCATATAAACACATAATCCACACCGGGATACCATATAACAATACCAAATAATCCACAAAGGGGATAAACAATATAGTCACATGGTAAAATATACTCATGTTCAACCAATATCATAGTGCAACAATTAATTAACACACCATGCACAATATAAACAATGTATATGAACTCAATTAAGGCAAGGAAGTATTATCGATCCATCCTACAAGGTCACTATACAATACTACATAGCTCCTATAAAGGCTCAAGCTCAAATTACCAAGTGGGAGTCACAATTTATAAGAGATCAACTAAGATTGCCAAACAATTTCTGATTCAGACTTAACGTGCTTCCGTAGTTCCATAGTAACCCAATTAAGGTGTCATTAAAGGATACAATTGCCCTAAGTATAACTTAGGTTAAAAGGATTATTTCGTATCCGAAAGGGTCAGGTTCCAAACTTTATATTGGTTAAGGATCAAGCTAGGAGGTTACTAGTGAAAATTCAGTGAAACGGAGAACTAGGCCAAATCTGCCAACATGGGCGACCGCCCTAACCACTTGGGCGACCGCCCAAGTGGACCTTAAAGCCAAAGTGATTTCTGCCTTGATGGGCGGCCGCCCAAGCCCCCATGGGCGACCGCCCAAGCCTTCCTCCAGCCCAAATTTGATTTTTACCCATTTTGAACCTAGACTTCCTTTCCTTATACCATGCCTATCACAAGAACACCAAAGGAAACCTTAGCTTTACTAAGTCTCACTCCAAACAAGTAAACCCAAACCCAAGTAACCTTAGATTGATTATTACTACAAATTCCACCCATTTCATTAACTCATTTCAAGTTTAACACTTTTAATCTAAATCAACCCATGTTCTTACACTCTTGATCAACAATAACATTCCTTCTAAAAGATTAATTCATTCTTCAACTCCCAAGAAGATTTCCAAAGCATTTAAACAATCATCTAAATAATAATAACAACATTAAATAACTCATGAACATTTAGATGAAGGGAAGTCATAACAACTCACATAGAATAGGAGATGGATCATGGATTTCTTTAGCTTAATAGATTCTCCTAGTTGATCCCACTTCAAAAACACTCTTGAACTTGAAAATGGTGGAGGAATGGCTTGGCTTCAAGAAAATGGGTTGAGAGCTTCCATGGAGTTTTTCTATGTCTTCCTAGGAGAAGTATGGAGTAAAGAAAATGAAGGAGGGAGAAGGAAGTAAGAGTGAGGGGTTTAAAGGGGGGTAGAGTGGAGGATGAATGGGGAGGGGAACACTTGGCAAGTATTTGGAATGAAGAGGGAATTGGCCCCCCTCTTCTAAATCTAGAGGCTTTCACCATTTTTTTTTTAAAATAAAATAAATCCTTATCCAATTAATTCATCCTACTCAAATAACCTCCTTGTACTATTTATCATATTTCCATTTTTATTATTTCCCCAAGTTTCTTTATATAATACTCAATAATTTCTCAAAAGATTCTAAATTTACTTCTCATCCAATTTATCTTAAATTAAGAATCTAAAGACAAAATTGAACACATAAAGCTATCATAATTATTAAAAGCATATAATAAGATATTTAAATTTAGTGCCTAGGGTTGGGGTCGTTACATTCACTCCCCCTTAGAGAAAATTCGTCCCGAATTTGACTGTCACTTGCCTAATTGATCAACCCGCCTCGGTTACATGTATACCTCAGACTCCAATTCTCAAATAGTCTCTTCAATGTATGATTCTTCCCCAAGATTCTAATTTCATTAATAATATGATATTACCACTTAGTGTTCCAAGGATACCTTACAATATCACTAACCCGAATTTTTACGACCTCAATAACAATATAAATAATGAGAGTATTACAACCTATGCCACCAAATACATTACAATATTGCATTTAAAACTTTAAATACTCTATAAGCTGCCCCAAGTCAGTCTATAAGTCAAATCACCAACCTTTTCTAAAGCTTCAAATGGATTAATGAACTTTGGCGCCAATTTACCTTAGGCCTTGCCTCTCCAAACTCACCCCAACAACTTAGAGATCGATATTTTCTTCTCAAACTATGCCTCATATAGTTTTATCTTAATGTTAGCATGATAACTACCATTATACGCACTCAACCACTGGTAACCATACGTACTATCGACTACTAACATCCATTGTTCATGCCCGTAGCATATCCTCAATAATAATTAATGATTCCACAATTTTTCACAAAGTTAAACTCAATAGCATTCCTACATTCCAGTAGGATCTTCCAAAATGAATGACTATCCAATCCATTTCACACTATGGGGTTTTATACAACCAAACTATCTCCTAACATATACAAGGACTCGATCAATGAATCTTATCATTATAAATTCATAAAATAAGTAGAAAATACCATCAACTTCCTATAAACAAAACGACCTACTCCTTTTCTTTCAAAGTAACCAAATCACAAAATTCATCGTGATAATACTCTCAAGTTCAATCTAGAACTCTAAATATTTTAATAGGCCTTCTAACGTCAATATTCCATTTTCACCCTTACGACCAAACCCCTTATGTCTTGACTTGCTTGAAACGAGTTATTTCAATTATCTCATCCTCATTTCTCATTATACAAACATTAAATAACTGCCTATGAAATAATAAATGAAAACATGCTAATAAGACCCTGATTCCCATAAACGGAATACTAGTCGACTATATATCACAATTCAATGCTCTAATTATGTCCGGAGTCCATGACGATCAATATTCAATCAAATGGTTGGCCGCCCACAACGGAGCCGATCCAACTCCAAAACAAAAACCGAGTCTACTGCGACCTCCACATTAATAACCCCACAATTTATCAATTCATTTCTCAGATCAAAAACTTTAATATATTAAATCAATATAGGGAAACTAGGTTGCCTCTTTACTTGCTTTTGTACGAACTATGCCTTTAAAATAACACGACTTTCTAAAATTTACAACATCTTTCAAAATTCCAAGGATAGATAAAATGAGATCAAATGAGACTCGAATGGTTTATTTATTTAAAACTGTCCCATACCAGTTTTAATTAACTAAACCACTCACACTTTTAAGAAATTTCCAAAAGATTGATAAGCTACCAAAAATAACTCGAGTGATTTAATTATCTACAACCGTCCCATACCAGTTGTAGATAGTTAAATTACTCACAGATTTTAATGTACACAAAAACGGTTCACCGACCTTATTAAATCAATTATCCCCGAAGGGTACAATTGCTCACACCGAAGTTCAACACACACTTTCCATTGTTAAAACACAATTAAACAATATCAACATAATATTCTTGTTTGACCTCTCTTTATAGTATAGCCACCACTTATAATATTTATACTTAGTTAATTTTTCTATAAGAAACACAATCTTGCCATACTATTACTATTTCCGATAAATAACACTAAACAATCATTAAGCTTATAAACTAGGTAAATCATCCTCAATTCAATAATTCCTCAAGTTGTATATTCAACACTTTTACTTAATTCGAGTCATCTATTCCCTACCTTTAATATTGGTATTGTACTTAGTAACAACGTATTGCAACATCTAGTTCCCAATTAAATACCATAATTTTCTAAATAAGAAAATATAATTAGAACTCACATAGATCAATCATTCCCAAATTTCGATTAAACATTACGGTATAATCTAACTTACCTCCCTATAACCCTCAACAACTCAAAATCCGTATAGCGTCAATATCTTCCGAGCATCACACCAATCCCTTATATGAGTCGCGCAACTAAGTCAACCTATACGGTGTAATCATCCTAAAGTATCCTGTCTTCCAATAAGATTTATCCTCATTTTGTTTTCTCAACTAATGATAATCATCTCTCAAAACAAACCATATGCATGTTTCACCAATTCCTGAAGTTGATCCTTTAAGTCACCAATAACTGTATCTATTATACTTCTTTGCATTTTCCCTATTTACCTCTCCATCACTAATACACAATCCACAAATCAAAACGGTCATACTATATATATAAATGTTATCTTAAATATATCCTTTAAGCAAATTTTCACTGTAATTGTAACACTCCGAAAAATTTAACTAATAACCATTGAGTATCCTACTAGTTTCTAAAATCAGTCATACAAATCGTCAACAAGTGCTAACGAATACTTATTCTTCACAGTTACCTATTTAAGATCTCTATAACCTTATAAATAACCACCAAGTATCATCTTTTCTAATTATAGTAACAATTTACCCTTATGGAGGTTCACTAAGCTCATTATCTTCTTTATCAAATACTTTCCCAAGATGAATCATCAAGTCCATCATCCCAATTAGTGTCCTCTATCTAGGAATCCGAATGCCAAAATAATACCTTATAGCAATTCAAAATCTCAATATCCTGGTATGATACCTGATGAAAACCCATTTTTGAAACTTACTTGAAAAACACCACTTAGTCAACTTATAGGGTGATATTACTTACAAAAATATCTTATTTCCTATTCAATTTAGTAGCAAGAATTCAATCAATCTCTCCTTAGAGAATAAACTTATAGCACCTAAAGCAATTATATGTCAGTTCTATAAGGACTCGTACTCACGATATCTTATAAACCATAAAATCCCACTTAGACCATTATTTTCAATACTAGTCTCATATATCTAGTCTCCACCACGAGACACCAATGTATAATTACTTACGCAAGTTATACAACCATGAACCACTCTTAATAGGCCATACTTTCAACATTTACGCATATATGACATAATAGCAAATAATGACTTATCCGCCTCCACCACACATGGAGGCAAGTCAAGTATAGATAAGGAGACTCGCTTTTTGCGGCAGGTCCTCCTCAAACACATCAACTACTCAATCAATTCAGGTCACTATTACAATATTTCACGGATTGGTATCTCTACCACATCCACCGGCAATCCATGCCCACTTAATCACAATTATCATGAGAATCAAGAATGATTCGAGGTACTCTCCCAACGGAGTAGAACCTCCAATACATAAGGCAACTCTCGGCCATATATGCAAATAAAAATGAAATGAAATGCTATATGAGAACGAAATGGACGGGGATTTATAAAAGTATGACCCCTAACTCCGGAGACAGGTAATATACCTCAATTGACTGTGGAGGAATCTATCTCTCAATAATGCTCACATTTCCTTGATCCTTTGGTTGGTCCTTATCCTTTTCTGCCATATAACAATTTCCTGCATTAAACTCTCGACGTCAGTTATCACACACTCTCACTCCGCTAGACTCTACCCGAGAACTCTAACCGAGCTCTGATACCAACTGTGAGGACCCCGACCCGGAACCTACACGTGTTCCGAGCTGGAGCGTCCTCAAACTAACCCCAAATATCCTAAACTTTTTTTAAAAACTTTGATTTAACTTTCAAACACTACACCATTAACATACCCATTTCAAAATAACTCTACTCCTTTCTACTATGGAGGAAGAGTTGACCAACTCCGAAAGTAATAAATGATTTTAGTTACAAAAAGATGTCGAATATAAAATAGAATCAAAGTTTATGAATACAAACCCTTTAAAAGAATTATGCCAAAAATACACATTCTACACCAACCTATACATAACCCGACAATTCCCAAAATACCACTTCTAAACTCCTTTCCGCCCTTACTTTATCGGTCCACCTGTCTCGGAATCTAAAACAGTAAAGGGAGAGGGGTGAGAATAAATCTCAATGAGCTATTATGAATGCAGCAAGATGCCAAACAAGATGCAACACATAGCATGGTAGCACATAACACATTATGAAAGCGGTAAACACATTACGTTACCTCATTTTACCTTTTCCCGTCTCGAACAAATAAGTCGTACAACGTGGGAGTAAAACTCCACTCTTTGGTGAATTGCCTCCGGCACATTCACCTCTTATAGGACTTCATACCCCAGAGATCCATATAAGAAAAGATACCTATAATAGAGTATCCAAAAATAATATATTCCCGTACACCAATCGCAAAGTGCAGTCCGTAAAGGCTTCTTCATGCTCAATTCAGCCGCTAGCACGGCCACTCTGTGGCCACGGAGGAGGGGAGGGTCACGGTATGATGGACCTTCAATCACTTATAGAACAAATCAATAATTGATTGACTTCCATCATACCCACCCGAACGCATTCAAGCACATAATAGTTACTTGAATTATAATCCACAAAAAGGGATAATCATATAACAACATGGTAAAATATACTCATGATTCATCCATACTATAGTGCAACAGCTCATGTAATACACTATGCATAATACCATTAACGAATTTAAATTCAAGTAAGGTATCCATATAAACACATAATCCACACCGGGATACCATATAACAATACCAAATAATCCACAAAGGGGATAAACAATATAGTCACATGGTAAAATATACTCATGTTCAACCAATATCATAGTGCAACAATTAATTAACACACCATGCACAATATAAACAATGTATATGAACTCAATTAAGGCAAGGAAGTATTATCGATCCATCCTACAAGGTCACTATACAATACTACATAGCTCCTATAAAGGCTCAAGCTCAAATTACCAAGTGGGAGTCACAATTTATAAGAGATCAACTAAGATTGCCAAACAATTTCTGATTCAGACTTAACGTGCTTCCGTAGTTCCATAGTAACCCAATTAAGGTGTCATTAAAGGATACAATTGCCCTAAGTATAACTTAGGTTAAAAGGATTATTTCGTATCCGAAAGGGTCAGGTTCCAAACTTTATATTGGTTAAGGATCAAGCTAGGAGGTTACTAGTGAAAATTCAGCGAAACGGAGAACTAGGCCAAATCTGCCAACATGGGCGACCGCCCTAACCACTTGGGCGACCGCCCAAGTGGACCTTAAAGCCAAAGTGATTTCTGCCTTGATGGGCGGCCGCCCAAGCCCCCATGGGCGACCGCCCAAGCCTTCCTCCAGCCCAAATTTCAGATTTTTACCCATTTTGAACCTAGACTTCCTTTCCTTATACCATGCCTATCACAAGAACACCAAAGGAAACCTTAGCTTTACTAAGTCTCACTCCAAACAAGTAAACCCAAACCCAAGTAACCTTAGATTGATTATTACTACAAATTCCACCCATTTCATTAACTCATTTCAAGTTTAACACTTTTAATCTAAATCAACCCATGTTCTTACACTCTTGATCAACAATAACATTCCTTCTAAAAGATTAATCCATTCTTCAACTCCCAAGAAGATTTCCAAAGCATTTAAACAATCATCTAAATAATAATAACAACATTAAATAACTCATGAACATTTAGATGAAGGGAAGTCATAACAACTCACATAGAATAGGAGATGGATCATGGATTTCTTTAGCTTAATAGATTCTCCTAGTTGATCCCACTTCAAAAACACTCTTGAACTTGAAAATGGTGGAGGAATGGCTTGGCTTCAAGAAAATGGGTTGAGAGCTTCCATGAAGTTTTTCTATGTCTTCCTAGGAGAAGTATGGAGTAAAGAAAATGAAGGAGGGAGAAGGAAGTAAGAGTGAGGGGTTTAAAGGGGGGTAGAGTGGAGGATGAATGGGGAGGGGAACACTTGGCAAGTATTTGGAATGAAGAGGGAATTGGCCCCCCTCTTCTAAATCTAGAGGCTTTCACCATTTTTTTTTAAAATAAAATAAATCCTTATCCAATTAATTCATCCTACTCAAATAACCTCCTTGTACTATTTATCATATTTCCATTTTTATTATTTCCCCAAGTTTCTTTATTTAATACTCAATAATTTCTCAAAAGATTCTAAATTTACTTCTCATCCAATTTATCTTAAATTAAGAATCTAAAGACAAAATTGAACACATAAAGCTATCATAATTATTAAAAGCATATAATAAGATATTTAAATTTAGTGCCTAGGGTTGGGGTCGTTACAAGCCTCCTTCAAAAATGAAGATGGGGAATATAAAGAAGGAATCAGAGCGAAAAGTCTCTCAGCCCTGAAGCGACTCGCCTCCCATTATGTTCTTTTGGGAAACATGCTGTACAAGAAGCGTTATCAAGGCCCCCTCCTGCGATGTATCGGCAAACAAGAGGCTACCGAACTCATGAAAGAAATACATGGTGGTACCTGCGGCCCCCACATGAATGCTCGAGCTCTGATGCAAATCATACTGAGAATGGGGTACTTTTGGATCTCCATGGAAACCGGCGCATCCGGTTCGTCAAAAGGCTGCAACAAATGCCGGCGATACTCAAATCTTAATCATTTGCCTCCTCACGAGTTATACTTGCATGACAACCCCTTGGCGCTTTCGTCACTTGGGGAATTGATGTCATAGGCAAAATCACACCATCGAGCGATACGGCCACGAGTTCGTCCTGGTAGCTGTGGACTATTTCACCAAATGGGTTGAAGCCAAGTCCTATAAAATCCTCAATTCAAAGAAAGTAGCCCTCTTCATCAAAGAGAACATCATATGCAGATACGGGTTGCCAGCCGAAATCATCTCAGATAATGGATCCCACTTCGAAGGGGAATGCGACAGTGCTGGCGACGAATTCAGAATAACCCGTCACAAGTCATCTCCCTACAGGCCCCAAACCAACGGAGCCGTCGAAGCAACAAACAAGACTCTGGAAAACATCATCTGGAAAATGGCTGTCCAAGGTCGAGATTGGCCCGAAAAGTTACACCTGGCACTCTGGGGCTACAGAACATCCGTCAGAACGGCAACCGGGGAAACACCGTTTGCCCTCACCTACGGAATGGAAGCCGTACTCCCAATCGAGTTAGTAATCCCCTCACTCCGTGTGCTGTTGGAAAGCCAGATCAACGAGGTCGAATGGCTCCAAAGTCGCCATGATGAATTGGCCCTGCTAGATGAGCGACGATTGAAAGTAATGGAACATATCCGAGCCTACCAAGGGAGAATGGCCAGAGCCTTTGACAAGAAAGTAAAGCATCGGGAGATCCGAGAAGGTGATCTCGTTTTGAAAGAAAAGCCCCCGGTCCGTGTCAACCCGCTTGGCAAATGGGAGCCTGTCTGGGTCGGGCCATACATCGTCCAAAAGATCTTCTCCGGAGGAGCCATGCAACTTGCAGACCTCGACGGAAATCCCTTTGTACACCTAGTGAATGGTGACAACCTGCGCAGATACTACGCGTAAAACACCGAGTCAAAAAAAAAATATATATCAAAAAAAAAAAGAAGAGAAAAAAAGGAGTGCTAAAAGAGTAATACCCAACTAGGTTGAAAACCCGAAAAGGGCGGCCTAGGTAAAAAACAGGGTTGCACCAAAAAAAAAAACAAAAAAAAAACACAAAAAAAACCAGGTCGAACTACGGAGACCTGAGCCCTTTTGTCCGAAGGGAACGTAGGCAGCCGGAAACGGTTCGGTCTAAAGCACAAATAAAAGTCAAACTCTGACATCAATACACTGATCAGACCATGAAAGCGTCTCGAAAAACTCTAAAGCAATTCACATATTCATTACAAGTTAAAAGCTTTTTGATGAGTCTAAGCCCGGTTCATTCCTACAGCGGCAACCTGCTAAAAGAAACTAAGATACATAACCAAACTAATGTGTACGCTATGACAAGAAAGGGATACTCGGAAACCTCAAGGTCACTCCAAGCCGCTCGTGCTGGCATCTCCCCCTTTTCTTCCCCTTCGAGTCTTCTTCTTCTGAACAGGAAAAATGTCGGTCTTCCTCCTACCAAGCTCTGGTATAGGAACAGGATCTATCAGACCAGCCTCTGTCAGGGCCTTGGTAGCCCTAGCGTCATCTCTCATCTCCTGTAGACGGGCTGGTAGCATAGGAGTCCTCCTCTCCTGTCTCTTGACATAAGCTTCATAGTCGGTCACCACATCTCCGCTCCTGTCATGAGGGTTGGCCCTCGCCTCGGCCCTCCTCCTCTCGGAAACTGTTAGGTCCTCCTCACCCACAATGGCCTCACGCCGTCTCAAAATAGCCATCCGAGTCTCTCCAAAATGCCTCTCGTACCAATCCAGGTACCAAGTGGTCAGGAACACAGGTCTCGGACGCCTGAGGATAACCCGAGGAGGAAAAACGTCATACCTCCATACTCGGGAAAGAAATGGAAACACCGAAGGATCATCCATAGAAGCGGAAGCCACCACCCTGGTGGCTATATCATCAAAATCCTCCAAAGGAACCTGCTCCAAACCAAACTGTCTCAGAACCAAAGCCGGAATGTAGAAGCTGGACTGAGAAAGCCCCGGAACCATAACCACGGGAGACCCGTCCTGAAGTACTCTGCGAGTCTCCACCCGCCAACAAGGCACTGACCATCTGATATCTTCTGTCCGGTGACCAGCCATCCAACGCTCCCATGAGCCCTGATCATCAAAATCTACAGCAACCCCTCTCCTGGCGAATGTCCAAGGCTTGATCATATCAGAAGTTTCCCGAAGAATCCCCAAGCGCTCCATCAGCCACAGAGTCAAGAGGAACGGGCTGCCCCCGTGCATATACCGTTTCCCGGTAGCCAGCCTGTCGAGAGCATGAAAAGTCTCCCCCAGGATCAAAGGTACAACGTCTCTGCCCAAGCGACAGTGAACGACTACATCTAGCAGAGCCCGATGACAGATCCCAAACGAATAAACCATGAACAAGGTCCCGAACATGCAAAGTGCAAAGTCATCCCAATAGGCATCATCAATCAAGCCTAAGCTCCTAAATCTATCAGGAAGACCAGAAATATCAAAATGATCAGGACTGCGGATCATACCTTGTGCTTCCTCCGGGGAAAGATGAAGAAGGTTGCACAACTTGTCAACAAAAGAGGCTCCTCCGGGCAAAGGAATTGCAATCTCCTCCACCTCCAGACCGCCAAGCAAAGCCCGGAATTCTTCAACGGTCGGAACAACCTCATTGTAAGAAAGGAAAAAGACATGCCTTCTAGTATCCCAAAATGATGAAGAAGCTCTCAAGAGGTCGTAGTCCGGAACCAATTCTTTGAGGGACCATAAGCACTTCACCTTGTACATTTCTTCGAAAAATGACCTCCTCTCATGCATAATCTCCCGAGACCACTCTTTAAACTTGGTGAAGAATTGCATTTGAGAATTTTGGGATAATTTGGGTGGATTTTGCATACTCACAATTCTCTCCATGGTTTTTCTCTCCTTCTCCCCGAAAATGGCTGTTTGAACTGGTGGTTGAAGAAGGTGTTTGAATTTGAAATAAAGGAAGACCAGATCTTAAGCAAAATTAAAAGACAGTGTCAGATTCCTGTCCTATCCGCGCGGATAGTATTGCTACCCAAAAAAAAATTTTGCAACAGTCCAAACTGCTGCACCACAAAGGAATATTTTGTCCCAGCCAAAGCCTGTCCAAACCAGTTCATACACCAAACATCTACACCCTTGCCAAAAAACCGAGGCTCACGCAACATTGCATTCATACTGCATTGCATTCATGATAGATAAAATAAGATAAAATCCTAAATTATTACATTCCCAAAAAAAAAAAGAAAAAAGCAAAAAAAAAAGCAAAAAAAATGTGCATAAAAATAAACTGTATCTGTCTAAATAAATACAATCTCAGTCTCAGAAATCAATCTCAAAAATCAGTCTCGAAGGATCGTCAGTCAGAGTCCTCGGTGGCTGGGCCTTTCCCCCGGTCCCTCTTGCGGCTCGGGCCCGCTTCCTCAGTAGCCATGAAGATCACAGGTTCAGAATCATCATCCTCATCTCCGGAGGAAGGCTCATCAGGACCAACCGGCACGCTCTGATAGGGCAAGCCAAGATCTGCAAAGAAGTCATATCCGAAGGTGAATGCGTCGGACTCCTGGACGTGCGAAGAAGATCCGCCATGATGCTAGACATGTCCTTGTCCATAAGGATCTCCGAGAATGACGTGATCCGAAGGTAGTACCACGCGAGGATCTATGAGAGGAGAAAGAGGAGTCTCGGAAGAACGCTCAGAAGGGTCAGGGGAAGTCTCCCGCCTGACAGGCGCCGGCTGTGGTTGCCTCGCTCTAGCCTAAGGGGCTCCACAAGCCACCATCCTCCTGATAAATCTCTAAGCCCCGATCACCTGCTTCGTCAGCTTCTCCACGACCACCTCTGGAAACTGCACGGGAGCAAAAGCGTCAGAAATAATTGATGCGAAAAATGATGAAGCGAGAATGGAGAAGACAAAAAAAAGAAGAAAGAGAAGCCATACCTTCATACCCGGACGAGGCCGGAAAGCTCGTGGAAGCCGCTCAGGCTGGGGGATCTGCACCCTCAATCTAACCCCATCCTGGAGATATGAAAAGTCCGTCTGAGGGTACCGCGGGATCCCTAATCCCTCTCTATCAAGAACCTGGGGCATCCTCAGCCTCCTCAAGACAAATACCGGATACTGCTCAATCGCCACGAATGCCGAGAAGTGCTGGCCGCCTCGGTAATCACCCCAGGTCTCCGATCTCTCACTCGGATGCATCATGTCGGCGGGAGGCTCCACCGGTGTTATCAAAGGCGAATTCACGCCATGCTGACGCGTCACTCTCTCTCCCAGATAATACACGTCGCAAGTCAAGCCCCTCAAAATCCTCCGCTGCACGGTCCATATCTCAGCGCCCCTTAGCTGCGCCACATCGAAACGATCCCAGGGATAGAATATCATCCCCTCATCCGTCTCGGCCCGTCAAAGGCAGCGGTCCACTGTATCCGAGGGTCGTACGCCCTCTGGAACCTTTCTTCTCCCGGACATACTTGGACCAGGAACGCATGGCCGGATACGCCCCGATATACTCCGCCGGCTGTCGCCACATCGTGACGTGAAAGAACTCCAACGTCCATACCTGCGAAAGGTAAAGATCACATCAATTAAATGCGGAAAAGGATACGTGCTTAAAGAAAAGAGGGAAAGCAAAAGGAAAGCTTATACCTCCAGAGGGAACTCGAAGCATGTCAAGGAACTGACAGCCTTCCGGCTATACCGATCTAGAGCGAAATAGAGCTCGCCGCCCCGCTCTCCCCAAGATATCTCTCCAGCCATCCCCACGTCCTCCAAGGACCTCAGCAAAGCAAAAACAGCCGTCCCCTCGGCATGTCCAAAAAGAGTGCTCGAAAAAGCAAACCATAAAAAGGCCCTGGCAATCTGCTCAGCGCCTATCCTCTCGTCCCCAGCCTCATAGCTCCCAATGCTCTCCACAATCTTTCCCTCGACCACAGCGTACTCCATACCCATCCCCTTTTTGGGAATAGGGAAAATCCTAGAAGGGCCTCGCAGATCCAGGATCGTCGTAGCCGTCTCTCCACTCAATGCCGCGTCCATTAAAGGACAGACCCGTGTCGCAGCCGTAGTCGGAAGGCGTAACCGTTGCCTCGCCCGTAAGAAGTGGAATGTGTGGGTCACGTCCCACCGATCTTGTGCCAAAGCGAAGATCGTGCCCTTACTCTTGGGAAACTTGACCAACCCCCTCAAGCACTCGAAGAACTCGTACAAGCCAGTCTCAATGACGATCTGTCTAGGACTCATCATCGCTCCTCTGCCCATATCTGGAAGCCGGTCCCATAGACCAATAACAGACTCCACTGATCCTCGAGTCTTCATCTTGTTCAGCTGCTCCGTCACGAAATTGTTTCCACCCTGCAATAAAAAAAAAGAGAAGGAAACAAAAATGTCAAAAGTGTCAAAATTTTGCATTCAAAAAAAAAAAAAGAGAGAGCATACACATGCATCATAAAATTTTGAAGAAAATTCGGCAGCATAACAACATGCAATGAACCTAGCCCCATTTTTCTCGCACAAAAGAAGGCAGTTTTCAGCAAATCCCAATCAACATTCATTCATACATGAAGAAAAAATTCATACAAGGAGTCAACGGAAGCAAAATCTCCGTCCCATTTTTCATGAAATAGCACAAATAAACAGTTTTTCACAAGTCATTCATTCAATCAAAGGGAACGAAAAATCCGTCCCACTTTTCATAGAAAATCACATTCTCAAAAAAAAAAATGCATTCATATCATTCATCATCCCATTACAAAAAAAAAAATCCTACAAGAGTGCATACATGCATACATTCATGTCCGTCCCAAATTCGGACGAATTCCTTATCATTTCATATTTCAAAAAAAAAAAACAACAAAAAAAATGGCAAAATGCCCATTCTTTTCAAACACATTGCAACATGCAAATCATCAAAAATCCAATTTCAGTGTCAAAAAAAAAATCATAATTTTCGAATTTTTCGTCACAATTTTCGGATAAAATTTTTTTTTGGCAAAAATGTCCATTCTTTTTTCAAACAAAATGCATATTTGGGATACCCATAAACTCATTACAACATGCAAAGCATCAAGATCAAATTTCAAGCCCAAGAACATTGATTTTCGGATTTTCAAAAAAAAAATTCAAAAAAAAATCACAAAAAATCAATTTCAAACAAAAAATCGACAAAGGGATCGAAAAGATTCGAAGTATACCGTTCGGAGACTCGGATCAGTGGCCCAATGTTGCCACGCATCGGGGTAGGGCTCCTCCGCAATCGATTGCGAAAGAGTGTAATGCCTCCTCATTCGAACAAGCTCCAATCGCCTCTCGGCAACCGGACCGCGTCCTTGACCATGGATAGCAGCTTCCCCATGTTCCATTGCTCGAAAAATCAAAGAAAACGGAAGATTTTCGAAGCTTTTCTTGGCCAACAATGGCTTCCCCTCGGTTTCTCTCTCTTCTCTCTCGTAAACTGAAAAGAAATTGTGAGGAAGAAGGAGAAGGGCGGCGGCCTTTATTTAAAACCTGTCCAGATTGCATTCCTCTCCGCGCGGATGGTTTTGAAGGGTCAAAAAGACCCTTTTGCCCTTTAAAATTTCAGAACTCTGCAGTTTAGTCCTCAACTTAACAGAGTTAACCAAAGTTAACCAAAGTCAACCCCCTTTCAAGAGAATCAATCACGGCAGTAAAACGTAAGTCCGATTTCCCCGAGAAAGATAACGGAATCCCGTCTCTTTCATCAAAATCACCCACGGCAGTCAAACTTAAGTCCGATCTCTCCGAGAAAGTTAACGGAATCCCGTTTCTTTCATCAAAATCATTCCCCGGCAGTAAAACGTAAGGCCGATTTCTCCGACGAATACGTCTGATTTTTCCCCAAAGAAAGGCTAACAAAATCCCCAAAGAAAGTTAACGGAATCCCAAAAGCCAACGGAATCTCGAGTAGATCTCGAACTACGAAAGGGCTTGATTCCCACTAGGGATACGTAGGTAGCCTATCATTAGGTCCAGCCCCTCGACCAAAACGGTCACCCTCTCCTTCGGCAGCAGACAAAGTCCACCAAAAGGCCATTTCACATCAAGGTTCGAGGCACCTAAAACGCCATCATCAAGGTTCGAGGCACCTAAAACGCCATCATCAGGGTTCGAGGCACCTAAAACGCCATCATCAAGGTTCGAGGCACCTAAAACGCCATCATCTAGGTTCGAGGCACCTAAAACGCCATCATCTCCAGGGTCAAAGACCCGAACTACGACTGGCTTGATTCCTTTTAAGGATACGTAGGTAGCCTATCATTAGGTTCAGCCATCCGACCGAAAATGGTCATTCCTATCCCCAGCAGAGCGGATAGCCATCCGACCGAAAATGGTCATTCCTATCCCCAGCAGAGCGGATAGCCATCCGACCGAAAATGGTCATTCCTATCCCCAGCAGAGCGGATATACAATTTCAGCCATCCAACCGAAAATGGTCATCTCTTATCCCAGCCAGAAGTTTCTTTCCAAAGAACCGACCGCGTAACTCGCTTCATCGTGCTCGAGGCACCTAAAACGCCATCATCTCCAGTGGTCAAAGACCCGAACTACGCGCCGGCTTGATTCCCACTAGGGATACGTAGGTAGCCTATTAAATAGGTTCAGCCACTCGATCACTTGATCATCCTGTCAAATATGGAGCCTTACTCTTATCGACGACCCCGCTTCCTTCGAAAGCGCCGTCGCCGAGGGGCTACTGTAAGTGCTCCAATTTGAGTTTGTTAATATTTTCGTTAGAAAATTAACGAAAGTTATAACATTCCTAACATTCCTAACAATTCCTAACATTTCTAACCAAGTAAGGGTAGATTAGGGATTGCCAAAAAAAGATAAACCAAAGAAAGAATCTCAAAAAGCAAAAGAAATAGAAAAAACCCGAATTAGCAAGCTGAAAAACATAATCAGTTTGAATTTTTTTGAAAATATTCTTTGTGTCCAAAGCCTGCAGCTGCAATTAATGAACAGTGCACGCTGCAGGAACCATCCGCGCGGATGGTTTTGTCATTTCCAGAGGGCTATAAATTGAGGCCTTCAGTCTCAGAAATAAAGGAGAAGAAACATTTTTCACAACTGCACCTTGGCGAATATAGTGAGAAAACAGTGAGAATTCTCTAGAATTGTCACCTTTTTCTCAACTATTCACCCAAAATTACACTCACTCAAATACTCTCATATTCAAGCCTCAAACACTCTTACATTCAAGCCAAAAACTCAAAACACAAAGAAGATTGGTAAACCCTCCTTCTCCTTACCCTAAACTCCTTCATGCATGCATTTTCAAACTCCAAAATGTAGTTTGTTCATCTTCTTGCCTTAGATCCAAGAAGATCACCATGGAAGTTCATCTCCGTGGATGATCTTCTACAAGGATCAACATTATTTTCAAAGTGTTCATACTTACTTGCAAAGAAAACACATTTTCAAAACCCTAAAAATCATTTTCATACATCAAATCTCTTTTTCAAAGGATAAAATTCCCCTTCCCAAGCAAATGAAGTGCTTAGTCCTAATGTACCCCAAGGATGGTTTGATATAGTTGATTCACCACTAAAATGTCAAGTGATCACTAATCAAAACCTAGGGAAATGGGGACAAGCATGGATGCCAAACCCCCTTTAAAATCATGTTTTCCTTCTTGAGAAGTTGCTGTCCAGTAGCAATTTTCTAAGACCCCAGTCCATGGTCTAATTTTTTGGACACAGATAAACTTGGAATTTGGTGTTGACTACAAAACACTTTTTGTATAAAACATTCATAGCTTTCCATACATATTTTTACTTTATTTTTTTCGTGAGTAAAACTCCATTTTTCAAATTTTCTTTTGAAGGTCAGACCACCAGTCTCTGGAAGTCCAGATCTCATATCTGAGATTTCCAGAAGGTTTTGGGTCCTCAAATCTTCTTCAAAATGATAAGTTATTTTACAGAAACCTTATTTAAGGTGTTTTGAACATTTTTCATTCTCGGACTTTTCCCAGATTCTGGAGTTTTCAAGCCCTAAAGTTCATTTCAAAATCAAGTGTCCACTGCCTTTTTCATTCTGGCAGAAATGGTTTCCAACTTCCAAAAATCTTTTGAGTACCAAAACTCAACCCAAAAATCACACCAAAAATCATGGGATCAGTTTAAGGTCTTAAAAGGAATTCCAAATTTTTACTTTCCTCAGTTCCAACTTATTTTAGCCAAAGTAACACACACACACACACACACACAAAGAAATGGTTTTTAGCTTGGAAGACTCGTTTTACGAGGCATTCCGGGTGCACACTAACGTCCTTCCCGGCGTGTAACGTGACCTCCAAACCCAAATCTATAATCTCGGGCATTTTTCAAAGTTTTGGCCCTTAAAATAAAAATGGCGTGGCGACTCCGGTTTTTTTTCGATTGGTTTTCAAAGAAACGAAAAAATTCAAAGTCCTTTCGGAAAAATTGGCACATCATCACAATAGTATGCATGGTCCTTGTGGCAAAGCTCGACCGAACTCTCCATGCATGGTTGAGGGCCGCTGCAGTAAATATTTTCCAAAAAAGTTTTCTGAGAAAACGATTATTGATGAAGATAGGTATCCGGGCTATAAGCGTCCCGACAACGGACGAACAATAGTTGTGAAGGGAACACATCTTGACAACAGGTATATTGTCCCTCACAATCGTCAATTGTTGATGACTCATGGGGCTCACATTAATGTTGAATGGTGCAATCATTCTCAATCGATCACATATCTTTGCAAGTACGTAAGTAAAGGTCAGGATAGAGTTACTGCAAAATTTTGTCAAAGTATTGACGCTAATGCAGAGAAAACAATGTTTATGAGATACAAAAATACTTGGATTGCCGGTATATATCACCTTGTGAGGCCGCGTGGAGGTTGTTAGGTTATGATATCCATTATAGGAACCCTTCTGTTGAAATATTATCATTTCATCTGGAGGGTGAACAAAACATTGTTTTCGATGATAATGATGAGATTGATGAAGTAGTTTATCGTCCAACATCAAGAGAAAGTATGTACACTGCATGGTTGGATGCAAACAAGAAGTATAAGGATATAGCAGGGCAATTGACCTATGCCGAGTTTCCTACCATGTTTGTTTGGATGAGGAAGGAAAGAAAGTGGCAGGCAAGGGCACGTGGTTTTAAAATAGGCCGCATATTTTTTGTTGCACCTAGCCAAGGAGAGCTGTATTACTTGATAAATTTGTTGAATATTGTTCGGGGGCCAACTTCTTATGTGGATATAAGAACTATTGATGGTCATGAGTATCCATCTTTTAGAGAGGATAATTTATACTGTTGCATTTTTTCTTTACCAACACTTGACTTCGGGATTATTAATCACATCCGGTGCTAAGACGGGCTACCGGGCACTTAATCCCTCCGTCCCATGAGTAGAGAGTTTTTATAGTTTATAGTGAGAATTGGACCTTATTATTCATTTTAACTAATAAAATAATTAATTTTTTATTTTAGAACAGACTATAAAAAGAAAAGTAATATTGTATAATACTCTTGTATTGTTAGGGGCAATTTCTAATAGTCCTTCGTCCATCAAAGTAACACCCTTGTCACTCCTTTTAAACAAATACGTGTCATTGCGTGCTAGTACTCAAGCCTCGAACCATCTCTCTCTTTCCTATTTTCTTTTTTTTTCCTTATTTAAAATGAAATATCTTAAAATTTAGAGGCTTTGACCAATACATCCTTCAGCCAAGTAAATACTACCTTAAAGGACTGACATTTTCAAAACTCGCCAATAAGTCCTTAGGATATTATAGACCAAATAAATTCCCCAATAAGTCCTTAGGCTATTATTAGACCAACTTTATAACTTTATGATTTGACCAATAGTAATTTTACACTTATAAAAACTAATTATCACATCTTTCATTTTCACATTTTTATGATTTGATTTCACAATAATTTAAAAGTTATAAAAAATGATTTCTTAGGTATTAAAACTTATATCAAACTGATTTCTCAATTATAAAAACTGATTTCTCATTATAACACTATGAACAACTGAGAAACTGATTTCTCAGTTATAACACTATAAACAACCGAGAAATTGATTTCTCAATTATATGATTTCTCAGTTATAAAAACTGATTTCTCAGTTATAAAAAATGATTTCTCAGTTATAAAAAATCATTTCTCAGTTATAAAAAATGATTTCTCAGTTATTACACTATAAACAACTGAGAAACTGTTTTCTCAGTAATACCACTATACAACTGAGAAACTGATTTCTCAGTTATAAAAATTGATTTCTAACTGAGAAACTGATTTCTCAGTTATAACACTATGAACACTTGAGAAACTGATTTCTCAGTTATAATATTTTGAACAACTGAGAAACTGTTTTCTCATTTATACCACTATACAACTGAGAAACTGATTTCTCAGTTATAAAAATTGATTCCTAACTGAGAAATTATAAAAATGTGAAATTGAAAGATGTGATAATTAGTATTTATAAAATGTGAAATTGAAAGATGTGATAATTAGTATATATAAACACTCATTTCCATTTCTTTCATCCATCCAACTCTACTCTCTCTAACTCCTTGAAACATGTCTTCAACAACAGAATCCAAAATCGCCATGGACAAAACAGCCCTTTCGACAATCAGCTCAATCGCCGCCGCAGCCATGGTGCCACGCAGCGTAGCCCGAGAATACTTACCACCGGAGTTCCAAGACTACCTCTCTTCCGGCATTAGAACTTTCCTCATCCGCCTAACCAACCAGCTAACAATTGTGATCTATGAGTACGATGGCCTAGTCACCAATGAAATTTACGAGGCCGCCCAGCTCTATTTGGCCGAGCAATTCTCTTCCAACACACATTGTCTCAAAATCACAAAACCACCAAAAGATATCAACATCAATGTCTTCGTCGAATCAACGAAATTGTCGATTATTACAATAAAATCAAATTCAAATGGGTCTGGGTTCAGAAGAAGACGGCGTCAGAACGATTGTCGGAGCTACGAACTCCAGCGAAACCTTCGATTGAAGAGCTATGATTCCTTGCTCGATGTTTAAAGTTAATTTTATTACTCCGTTTCATGAGCCTGCGTTGATTGGATCTTCGTGTTGAAAAAAAGTAGTAACCGGAAACCTAGAGCTCCAATTTTTCAAGCCATTGATTTGAGAACCGAGGAAGAGAATGAGGGTGGGCAGTTTGGTCATTGAAATTGTTATAAATAGGATCAGGGACTCTACGGTTATTTAGATTTCAATTCTTGGATCCTAAGGTACAATTTAAAATGTACTATTTTTATTGGTAAATTCCACCCTATCTCAAGGTCTTATTGGTAAAAATCCCTAAAATTTATAAGTTAAAAAAATAAAACTTGAAATAACCATTTTATTCGTATTGTTATCACGAATCACATAAATAACAACAACATACAATATGAAGCACCTTTTAAAAGTTCACAGTGTTTTTCAAAAGTTCGCAATTGTTTTTCATAGTTGATTCAGGAACAACAAGAAAAGTACGTGATAAGTTCACAGTTGTTCCAATAAAAACTAAGAGAGGTTCACAGTTGTTCAACAATACAATTTTTCAAAAACAACTAAGAAGTTCACAGTTTTTTATAAGAACACAAAAAGTCCACTGTTGTTCCGAGAACAACCCATAAATTCACAATTGTTCCAATAACACAATTATTCATGAACAAATGAGAAATTTACGGTTGTTCTTTCATAGTTGTTCCAATAACAACTAAGAAGTTCACAGTTATTCTAAGAACACAATTGTTTAATAGCAACTGAGAAGTTCACAATTGTTCTTGTTGTTCTAATAACAACTAAAAAGTTCACAATTGTTCAAATAACACAACTGAGACGTTCACAGTTGTTCCAAAAATAACTATAAGAAGTTCACTTTGTTATTTCAAGAACAATCGAGGAATTTACGGTTGTTCCAAATTGATGCAATTACCAACTGAGAAGTTCACAATTGTTCAAGAACAACTGTGAGAAGTTCACAGTTGTTATTAACTGAAAAGTTCACATTTGTTTCAAGAAATACTACTACCTCCATCCCAATATGTATTTACATTACAATAAAGGACATTGGTGTTTGGACAGAGGGATCCATCTCCCCTTACACTTCTTATGAAAATGTATAACTGATATAACTGGAGCTAGAATTAAATATGTCACAATGCATCACACAGATTTATTACTAGTTAACGTAAACCAAAAGTAATAATGTTATTAAAATTTGCGAATAACATTGTTTTTCCCTTGGCACAGTTTTCTTGAGCAAGGAAATTGACCTACAAGATCATTCATATTATGATCATAAATCGGAGGATTCCAAATTCGTGCAGATCACAAACAGTTTGATATTCGGAATCTAAATAATCCTCTAAAAAAATAAAAAAATAATCATTTGATTTCTACAGTGAATATTACTCATAAAATGGAATACATAAAGAATAAGAGAAATTTGGGGAGAAAACTCAATGTGAGTCTCTCTTCTGTGACTTATCATTGATATGGGTGAAGCCGCTTGCATCCTTGGCATCAAGATCTATAGAGATAGATCTAAAAGGATAATTGGTTTGAGTCAAAGTACCTACATTGACAAGGTTCTTAGAAGATTCACAATGGAAAATTCTAAGAGAGTCAACTTGCCAATGGGTCATGGTGTTACTCTTAGCAAGACTCAGTGTCCTAAGATAGCTGGTAAGCGAAAGAGGATGAATGAGGTTCCATACACTTCGGCTATTGAATCTATCATGTACGCCATGATTTGTACCAGACCCGACGTCTCGTATGCTCTAAGCATGATGAGTCGATACCAATCTGATCCTGGTGAAAACCATTGGATGACAGTCAAGATGATCCTTAAGTACTTAAGAAGGACTAAGGATGCGTTCTTGGTTTTTGGAGGGTGGAAGATGATCTTGTTGTAAGAGGTTACACAGTTGCAAGCTTCCAAACCGACAAAGATGATTTTCGATCGTAGTCGGGATTTGTGTTTATGCTTAACGGAGGTGCGATATGTTGGAAGAGTTCCAAGCAGAGTACTATAGCCGATTCTACAACTGAGGCTGAATATATAGCAGCATCCGATGCAGCTAAGGAGGCAGTTTGGATCAAAAGTTCATTAGTGATCTGGAAGTTGTTCCAAGTATCACTAATTCGGTGGAACATTATTGTGACAATAATGGTGCCATTGCGCAAGCAAAGGAACCAAGATCACATCAGGGATCCAAACACATACTTCGAATTTTCCATCTCATTCAAGAATTCATTGATAGGGGAGATGTTAAGATATGCAAAGCATCAACCGATGATAACATTGGGGATCCGCTTACAAATTCCCTCGCACGAGCAAAGCATGATGGTCATGTTAGGTCCATGGCTATAGGATACATAGATGGAGCCTAGTGCAAGTGGGAGATTGTTGGTGTAATGCCCTAGGCGCTTAGTTATGTTTGACTTATAACTTAAACCGCTATGTAATCGTCTTTATCATTTATTATAGAGAATGTTTATTTGGTTTATTATATGTTTGCATGTTTATTATAATAACATGCGTCCCTAGTTATTGTGAATGACTAGTATAAGTTGGTAATGGATAATCATGGAGATAATTATATGCATGTGATGCACATTACACTTATGGGTACTTGCTAGAGAACAAGTACTGGACATGACCTACTGAAATTACCCGGGATCGCGCGCGGGCTGCGCGGCGAGCGGTTGTCTTTCGCGGATGTTTGGGACCTCGTTTTCGAGAAGGAGAGGAGTCGCCACGCGATTTTGTATTTTGAGCCCAAACGTTGAAAATGGCTTGAAAAAAGTGTCGTTTTGTATTTTGAGCCCAATCTTTGGAAATGACTTTGAAAAGGTGTCGTTTTGTATTTTGAGCCCAAACTTTGGAAATGTCTTTTAGTACCGGAGATTGTTAGGTTCGGGGGTCACATTACGTTTCGGGAAGAGTATTTTGAGATCACCCGAAATGCCTCGTATGACGAGTCTTTCTACCTGTCATCGCAAGGAAGAACAAGGAAAAAGATCAAAGTTTCGTCTACGACTCAAGGTGAATTACGATTCGTGTACGAAAGACAAATTCGCAATAAAGGTTAGTAAATTTATATTCATAGTTTTAATCTCTTCATGTTAGACGGATTCATGGCTAAGGTTTTGTGATTTATTTCAAGTCTTCCGCTTCGCATGTAACCCCAAAACCCAACATTAGTAGCATAAGCTCTGTTTTTCTTTTCATGACTTCTCTGCGCCCCTACAAGTTCCTCAACACTTCCTGTAAGAGAATAGAGGACAACACTTTGGTGCTTGAAAGCCTTGTTTTAATTGTATTCATAATAGGGTATATATATACAAGAGTTGCTTGGAGATTAAGCAAGAGAATCCTAACCATATTCTACTTTAGACAATTAGGAAACTAAATACAATTTGAAAACTAAAGAATATGGAAACTAGATATACAAAATAATTAGTAGATATCTAATTTCTTAACATGCCTCCGCAAGATGGACGATCGTTGAGTGAGACCAATCTTGACCATTAATGCTTGAAACCGTGCCCGGAGAAGTGGCTTCGTGAGGATGTCTGCAAGTTGATCATTATTGGATATGAAGGAAACACGTAGTTTGTTGTTTGGATTAAGTTCACACACAAAATGATAATCAATACCAAGGTGTTTCATACGAGAATGGAATCGAGGGTTCGCAGCAACATTGGTGGCGCCTAAATTGTCACAATAAATTACCGGAGAAGAAACTTCCGGACATGCAAGTTCTTGAAGAAGATTTAAAGAAGTTCAGCAGTAGTGGCAGCCACAACCCTATATTCTACTTAAGTGGATGATCGGGCTAACGTACTCTATTTTCGTGCACTCCAAGAGATAGCATTTTTGCCCAAGTAAACAATGTAACCGGTGGTAGAGATGTATGTGTCAGTATCACCCGCCCAATCTGCGTCAGTAAAAGCATTAAGTGTGAGGGGGGAATCTCTACAAATGAGAAGACCATGAGAGTTTGTCCCAACTAGATATCGTAGCACACGCTTGAAAGCTAACCAATGATCTTCTATAGGCTTGTGGATGAATTGAGAGAGTCGATTAATGGCAAAGGAAGCATCAAGGCGTGTCAAGGACAAGTACTGCAAACTACCCACAAGAGCTCGAAATTCAGAAGGATCTGCCAAGGGAGTTCCCCGGTGAGTGGAGAGAGGAGGTTGAGGAGTCATGGGTGTAGGAACCGGTTTGGCCTCACTCATATTGGCACGAGCTAGTAAATCAGTAATATATTTCTGTTGACTGAGTATAATACCTTGGGCATGCGGCAGAACTTCTACTCCAAGAAAATATGACAAGGAACCAAGATCCTTAAGTGAAAACCGGGATGAAAACTGTGTGATGAAAGAAGATAACAAGTCATGGTGGGGTCTAGTGATGATAATGTCTTCAACATAGACTAGGAGGTAAATAACACCACGCAGATGTTGTAGGGTGAACATAGAGGAGTCCGAGATACAGTTTTTGAACCCAAGTTGGAGTAGATAAGATCGAAGCTCATTGTACCATGCCCGAGGAGCTTGTTTCAACCCATAGATAGATTTACATAACTTGCAAACATGTGATGGTTTGGACGGATCAAGAAAACCAGGTGGTTGACTCATAAATAGGTCTTCGGTGAGAGTTCTTTGAAGAAGAGCATTGTTGATATCAACCTGACGGAGAGGCCAACCTTGAACTGTGGCAAGTGTGAGAATAGTATGAACCGTAGCGGGTTTGACAACCGGACTGAAGGTTTCAGAATAATCAATACCCGGGCGTTGATGAAATCCTTTGGCTACAAGACGTGCTTTATGTCGTTCGATGGATTCATCGGGGTTGTATTTGGTTCAAAAAATCCACTTGCAACCAACTAGGTTCTGGGAAGGAGAGGGAGGCACAAGATCCCAAGTGTTATTATATAAGAGAGCATCAAATTCTCTTTGCATGGCATTACGCCAAAGGGGATTTTTGAGGGCTTGGGTTATGGTGGTTGGTTCGGTGGTTTGAAGAGAGGATTGCATGTTTAATTTCTGGATTGGTTTGTGTATATTGTTTTGCGACCGAGTGACAGGGCCAGAAGGAGGTATAACATCAGTAAAGGGAATAGGGTTGCTGGGCGAAGGGGGCAATCGCGCTGGTGAAGGGGGGCGATCGCGTGGATTCTCTAGAAAGAGGGGGTGATCGCTCCCTTCCAAGGAGCGATCGCGTGGTCTGGCAGACTGGGCTTGGTTCAGCGGTAAAGGACCAGGTGTTTGGGAGATCCGGCTGGGGCTTGGTGGTGGTGCGGCTTGATTAGGTAGGTTTGTAGTAGGGTTGGTGGTAGAGGAGGAGGTGTGGCCGGGTGGATTATGAGGAAGGTGAGTGGAGGGGGGAGGAGCGAAAGCGAGACATTACACCAATCATTGACTGTGAGAGAGGGAGTGGACGGAGTGGGTCGAGACTTAAAAGTAAAGACCGACTCAACAAACTTGACATGACGAGAGGTGTATATCTTGTTGGTGTTGGGGTCAAGGCAATAGTAGGCACTTTGAGTAGATGAGTAACCAACAAAGACACAAGGAGCAGAGCGGGGATCAAGTTTGTGAGTGTAGGGACGTAACCATGGATAACAGAGACACCCAAAGCTACGGACTTTGAGATAGTTTGGATGGTATTTGTGGAGAACTGAGAAGGGTGAGTAGAGGTTTAACGTGGGTGTAGGCATGCAATTTATGAGATAACAGGAGGTGGTGAGAGCATGAGTCCAAAAGGTACGAGGCATGGAGCAGTGGGTGAGGAAAGAGAGACCCGTTTCAACGATATGTCGATGATGACGTTCAGAGTAACCATTGTGTTCAGGTGTATGGGGAGGGGAGGTAAGGTGTTGAATGCCATGGGAGGCTAGAAGGGAACGAATTCCAAGATATTCACCACCATTATCACTGTAGATTGCTTTGATGGGTCGGCCAAAATATTTTTCTACCATGGGTTTGAAGGTGGTAAAGACGGTGAGGGCATCATTTTTGTGTTTGAGAGGGCAAAACCAAATGTATTTAGAATGATGATCAACAAAGATGATATAGTATTTATAGCCATTATGAGAGAGAAGCGGGGATGTCCAAACATCACTATAGAGTATATCAAGTGGACCAAATGAACAAATAGTATTATAAAAGGGTAACTTGTGACTCTTATTGCAATTGCAAGAGTTGCAATGAAAATCACTAGAACTAGGGATTCCTAATCGAAAACTGTTACTATTATGACGTAAAATAGAAAAGGATGGGTGACCCAATCGATGATGCCAACTTGAAGTAGAAGAGACGGAAGCGGAGTGAACAACGGAATGAAGGGGATGCCATTCATAGACGCCTAATTTAGGAGGACCTTGGAGGAGGATTTCCCCGGTGTGATTGTCCTTCACAACAAATGAATCAGAAAAGAAGGTGATAGAGACATTGTTATCTTGACATAATTTAGATATAGAAATAATATTACAAGACAGATTAGGAACATGAAGAACATGATTAAGTTTAAAGGAGGAGAAAGTGTAGCGTTGACATTTTTTGAATAACAGAGTCACCACTTATCATTTATTTAGGAAAACAATAAGAAAAACATTTTCAATTTAAAAGAGATTTGAGGGTTCGGGGGTTAAGTTATGGAATGGGAAGGTCGAGGAGCACCCATTCCACCCAATCCGAAGATCGGTCTTGCCAATTGAGTATTATCAATCTTTAAAGAAGAATAAGCAAACCTGTAAGTACCCCAATCTGGATCACTCCCTTTCAAACACACGGGAAACACCGCAGACTCATCCACGCAGTCTCGGAGACCTCTCTCACTCAAAACCCTCTCAAAACCCTCTCAAACCCCCAACCAAACCAGGGGAGCCTTTCTGCAGGATAAAAGGGACAAAGGACCTTTTGGGAATTTTCAGGGAAATCGAGAAAAGCAAATTAAGGAGTCCGTACGGACCTCTTTGTTTCAATGATTACTAAATCCCCTTAAAGTCCACAATATTCCCTCAAATCCCGGGAGAAATGATGACTTCCATGCAGAGTTGGTCCGTACGGACCTCTTTGCATGCAAGATGGTCCGTACGGACCTTATTGCTCAGGGAACATCATCATTCCCAAATATTCTCCATCATTGCAGATTCCCTCAAATCGAGGAAATCCAAAATTCTGGATAACCAAGAAGGTCCGTACGGACCTCTTTGCTCCGAAATTTTTACTATAAATAGAGGGCTTCCCCTCCTCATTTTGACACACCTCCCACTTCTCTCTTCCTCCCTAAGCCTTCTGGCTCCCCTTCTAAGACCTTTCGAGGCATTCCCGGCCCCTTCGGATCCTTCCGAGGCCTTCCGAGCCCCCTCGAGGTGCTCCGAAGCCTCTCCGAGCGCTCCCGAGACGCTCCCGCGCTGCCCCGAGGCACTCTCGAGGTACTCTGAGGCCCCTCGTGGTACTCCGAGGCCTTGCCTGGTCTTTCCCACGGTGTCCCGGCTCTTTCCGAGTCAAACCGGCGATCCCAAACCTTGCCGAACCTCTGCCCGAATCCAACCAACGATTCCAACGCACGCCGAACCTCTCGCCCGACCGATCCCGACGATCCCCACGCACGCCGAACCTCTGCCCAAACGCAGCCTACAGTTCAAATCACGCCGAAACTCTGTCCGCGGACAACCGGCATCCCCGAAGCAATCCGGAACGCTACTCCGACCTCAAACACTATTCCCCTGCGGAAGACAGACACGAACCAACATTGGTAAGGCTTCCTTCCTATTCTATTTCAATACATTTCAATACAATGTAGACATCCGATACAGCATGCATTTTTAAAAGCACACACACACACACAACTTTTTAAAGGATATTAGGGGTATCCGAAAGACTCGTTTTACGAGGCTACTCGGGTGAGCTCTAATATTCTAATATTCTCTTCCCGAGGAGTCATCTGACCTCCGAACTCAAAATCTCATCACACAAAAACAGTTTAAAATTTATCTTTAAACTGATGCCCTTTTTCAATGTTTTGGGCTTAATAAAAACGGCGTGGCGACTCTACAAATGCGAAAACAAACGGCGAGACACCTCCAACGCGAAAGATGCCAGATGCCGGGGCCGCGAGGCCTTCTCGGATCCGGGTAATTTCAGTTGGCGACTCCGCTGGGGATATTTTTTGTTTTAAAAACTTTTAAACAAAACAAAAGATTTTTAAAACGATGATGAGGGTCAAACTTTCATTTTACCCCTTCCTTTAACTGTTGTGTGTGTGTGCACGTGCTTCGTTTTTATTTTACAAAAAAAAATAAAAATACAAAAAAAAAATGCATCAATATACATCTGTGCATACATTTAAAATTCTTCAAAAATTTCTATTTTACTCAGAAAAAGAATTTTAGAGACCGCACACTACTGTATTTCTTTGCCTCGGTTACACCGCACTCTACTCACACCGCCGCCTCGGTAACACCGCACACTACGCGCACCGCCGCCTGATACACCGCACACTACAACCCTTAACCCGGAGTGGTCTCGGTTGCACCGTTTGGTCTTCCTAGGCCTCTCGGGCGCGCACGGGATCATTCCAAACATCCCATCCTAGCCAAGCGTCAACCCCGCACGTTTGAGTCTTGAGTCACACTCGTCCCGCACTCGGTTGGTTTTTACTAGCCCGTGTCATACACTGGATACATATACCATGCCGGCCATTTTTCGAGTCAAGGCTCTAACTCAAGATCCTCGCGCAAGCTAAAGAGATGAAAGGTCATGCTAAAATCTTGACCCGATCTTGATTTCCGAAGCTACACCTGCACGATGTTCCGTCCCGATATACATCCATGCTCGCATGACACCATGTCATCACGCCTTTGATACGTCGCCCATGACGATATGACCCAGCCAACGCCTAACGTCACGTGAGATCCTCGCGCGAAGCAAGGTAAAGAGAGGTCATGCCGAACTCTTGACCCGATCTTGACTCGGTGGCCGGCTCGGTTCACTATTCACATGGCTAACGCATCAAAACGAACATGACAAAGCTCGGTCCTTAGGTTCGATTTTTCTTTTAGGCCGGTGGAAACCGCTTGCACTATAGGACCCTCGCCCGGGCCGCCCACCCCGGGATGTCGAAATACAGTGCAAAACGAGGGGCTTATAGCCGCACGGATGGTCTCCATCGACCCAGGATCTAGCATAGTTGCGAAAAGAAGAGCAATCTTTTTCCAACCTACCTAGGATTACGAGAAAACATGTTTTAAGTAAATTAAAACAACAAAAAAAAAAAAATCAGAAAATAAAAGAAACGGAAACCGCATGCCACGTGAGCTTTCCCCTTTTTATCCCGTTGGGCCTTTCCTGTGTCTAAACCTTGCCCGTCACCCCCTCCAGCTAACAGAGAGTGGTCGAGAGTACCCGGAACCCGTCTCCCAAGTATCAAAACAAAGAAGGTCCTACCTCCTTCCCACTTTGTCACCAGATACCCGTCAATTCCCTCATGGCCAAGTCCGTGGATAACAAGGATGAGAACGGGACCTTACCCCCAAGAAATTTCCCAACACTCGGGAAGAAGTTTGGCAGTGTCCTCATGGCTATTGAGAAACGTCAAGGTGAGCAACAAGCTGGATCGAAGGTGCCATGCACCACTTCGGAACCTTAGCCACCCAACCACCTGGGGCTTCCCAAGCCATGACTGCTCCTACAGCCTCTAACGTCTCTCATTGTCTCCCAGAAGTCAACCCGTTACCCTCGTACGAGCCATGCAGCTTGGCGACGTAAGGCCACAAGACCTTCCACAGGAAAGCTTGCCCATCCAGCCTCCCGAGGTCCCAGCACCACCGCCGAACAACGAACACATACGGTGGGACGCTCAAGCGACAGGTGCTTGCCCGGAAATGGAATTCCAGGATGCAATGAACGAGGGCCGTCCTCGACGAAAGAAGAAGCTATCTTCTCAACAAAAACCGAAAAAGAGGTACGAATCCGGTGATCCCACGCCGGAACCCTTGGAGAACCCTCAGAAAGTTTGACTACTATGTCATCTACTCCAAAGAGCCTAGCTCGCACAAGGCCACGGCAATGTTTGCTCCATGATCAGCCGGGACGAGCTTCGCACCGCCACCGAAGGCCCGAAGGTCCAGATAATCCAACCCCGTCTTGGGAAGATCTCAAAGCCACTATTGATGCTTCAAGAAAGCCATGACAGCCGAACGAATTGAAATGCGCAGCCGGCCTTACGCCAATCGTGCTCCTCCCACTACGTAAATGGGAGAGACAAGCAAAACCACAAGTCCAGAGGTGAATGTTCCGACACGTTCCGGTCAAATTCCAAATGAATCCTCCACGGACGCACAAAAGGCCAGCCATACCGAGCCACGAACCGAAAAGGGACCCTACGCCAAAGAAGCCGAAACCCCGGACCCAAAGGTCGAAGATCCCGTCTTGACACAACTCAAACGCACTCAGCTAACATCTCACTCGGTCCTTACTCACTTCCTCTTACCCGCACAAGCTCAAGTTGGAAGAAAGCCTCGGCTTGCACCATACGGTTCCCATCACAAAGGATGACACCCGATGAAGCTTGAGATGATTGGCAACGTCAATTACAACAATATCATCACCTTCACGAGCTCGATCTTCCGAAATTTGGGCCGACCACAACGAGCCTCTCTACATAACAGCTCAATCGGACGAGCGCCGTCTCCCTCGGGTGCCGGTAGACGCGAGGATCATCCATGAACGCCCTTCCCGGCAAAATGATGGATTTGCTAGGGATCAAAGCAACCGATCTAAAACCCTCGACTGTGCAATCAAGGCATACGACTCAACATCCCGCCCCGCCTGGGAATAGCCACCTTGAACCTTTGGTTTGGAAAACAAATGGTCCCGACGTACTTCCAAGTCATCGACATCCCGATCACATTCACCGCCATTCCTGGGACGCCTGCTACATCGTATCAATGGGGTGGCATCCACTCTCCATCGGTGCGTAAAGTTCGTCCAAGGAACAGATATGACCATCATCTACGGCGACAAAGCATAGTCACCGAAATGACCGATACCAACGGCGTCCCGGTCTTAGAAATCAAACCCGACGATGATGGCATGATGTTAACAGTGGTTCACCATCGAAAGCCCAAAGGCCCAAGTGTGCCACATAGACCTCGCCTTTGATTTGGGACAAGATCCCTCCCCCAATGAAAATGATGAAGCACATGAACTACATCCCGGGCTTGGGTTGGGAAAACGCCATCGTGGCACTCAACATCATCAATATCAAAGAATGTAATACTCCCGCACGGCCCGGGATACTCTCCTACTCCCGAACACATTGCGGAGGACAAGCGAGCCGCACGTAAACGCTCCACGTATAACAAAAGAGGCTTGCACGCAATCTCCGATCTTCGTCCTACAGCCTTCGACATGACCAAGTACTTCACAAGGAAGGCCGGCAACTCGGGAAGAAGATCCGTAAAAGGAACAGAGCCGATCGCCGCCAAACAAAGCCGGCCGACAACCATGGACAAGCTCCAGCAGTAACCTCGGCAAGATTCGCAGGCCTCAAGCCAAATCCCGTCCGAAGAGCCTTCCTCGACACACCGCTCGCCGGATCCACAACCACCACTATTCGCGCCGAATTTTGGTTCGGGAAAACCCCTCTTTGGCGGAAGAATTCGAAAACTCTCTCGTCAACAACCCCGCCTTCAACAAGCGGGACGAGTCTCGCATTCGAGCTAGCATTGCCCAAGACAAAGGCAAGAGACTCCGCAGACGATGCTTGGGACGAACCACCGCTACACCTCGCTTCTTCAAAGAAGAAATCGAGATGCCGATCTAATCGATTTTGTTTCGATAACTCGTGATAGCAATGATCGGGAACGGTGACATAAAGCCTTTCAAGCCCCATCTCCTATCAAGCTCATTGCCACTCAATAACCGGGCCACATTCTCCTGACCTACCGCCAAAGAAAGAGGACATGATCGAACAACTTGGTCTCGACCCCTCGAGTCCTAGAGTCTAGTGTCAAAACTCATCCCGAGTCCATTAGCTTAATTTGAGTCTCTCGAGTCATCTCGATGGCCTCACGCCGAAGATTACGAACTCATTGCCAATAATGTATTCCCGTATGCTCTTAATGAATGCTTCGATCTTTCCGAGTATCCTCTCATTGCATCTTTAACAACCGATAAATTAACTAACACACAAACAGCTAATAACGATTCACTTGATAAAGAAGCGTACACATTAAACGAACAATACATTAAGCACATCTTTAAGCATGTTGTCAAACGAGAGAAAACCGGCCCAAGCCGCGAGGAGGTTTTAACCAAAGTGAATTTGGGAACCGCCAAGAGCCAAAAGAGACGCAAATCGGAAGTTTCTTCACCGGCACAGAGCAAGACGCATTGATCGCACCGCTCAAGGAGTTCGTGGACGTGTTCGCTTGGTCTTACCGAGACATGCCCTGGATTAGATCCTAACATTGTAGAGCACCTGATTCCTTTAAATCCCGAGGCTAAGCCCATCAAGCAAAAGCTACGCCGAATCAAGCCGTAATGGTCTTTACAAGTCAAAGAGGAGATCGAAAAATGCTCCGCGTCGGCTTCATCAGTGGTGATCGAGTACCCCACATGGCTCTCCAATATTGTCACGGTCACCAAGGCCAATGGAAAAGTACGCCGTTGCGTGGACTTCCGAGATCTCAACAAAGCAAGTCCCAAGGACGATTTTTCCACTACCCAACATCGACATGTTGGTAGACACTACACCCACTTTCGAAGTCAAGTCCTTCGTGGACGGTTTTGCCACGGCTACAATCGATCAAGATGGCCGAAGAAGACCAAGAAAAGACAAATTTTCACAACCCCCTGGGGAACCTAATGCTACACACGCAATGCCGTTCGGACTAAAGAACGCCGGGGCTACCTACCAACGGCAAAGAACCGCCCTCTTTCCACGATATGATCCACAAAGAGATCGAAGTGTACGTCGATGACATGATCGTTCACTCAAAGGGATCGACGGACAACACCTCACATGCACTCCGAGAAAATTCTTCAATCGCCTCCGAAAACACTCAATGAGGCTTAACCCCGCCAAATGCACATTTGGGGTTAGCCGAGGCAAGGTTTTGGGATACATGGTCACCGAGAGAGGCATCGAGGTGGATCCTCAAAAGATCAAAGCTATCATCGAAATGAGACCACCGCAAACTCGCACAGCAGGTGAAAAGCTTCATGGGTCGCCCGCAATATATCGCCCGCTCGTCAACCAATTGACCTCTATGTGCGAGCCAATCTTCAAGCCGATGAAGAAGAACGCCGACATCGAATGGAACTCGTAATGCCAAGATGCCTTTGAAAAATAAAAGCATACCTTGTGAGTCCTCCGATTCTCTCGTCCTCCCCACGAGGAAAAGCCATCGTTGCTATACCTAACCGTGACCGACACCGCAGCTGGAGCCATGCTCGTCAAGAAAAGAAAGAGTCACGGGTCGAAAACGCCATCTACTTCGCCCGAAAGTTTCAAGGCAATAACTCAATTACTCGCCCTCGAGAAAACCTCGCGCAGCCTGGGTATGGGTTGCTTCGGGAAACTACGGCACTACATGCGCCGCACACAAGACACTTGGTTTCCAAAATGGACCTGGGCCAAGTACCTCTTCGACAAACCATCTCGTCAATGAGGCTCGCCAAATGGTCTTTCTTCCGGCGGAATTTGACATCAAGTACGTAAACCAAAAATCAATCAAGGGACGGGCCATGGCCGAACAACCGCCGATTTCCCAACCGACGAGGCTCGAGGCCCCGAACCACAATTTCAGACGAGGGAATCTTCGCAATCGAAGGCGAAAACCGATGGCAACCAGGTTTCTTCGACGGAGCGGCCAACCAAAAGGGAAACGCATCGGTATGCTCGTGGATCCCAAGGACGAGCACACCCCAATTGCTATAAAGCTCAATTTCGAGGTAACCAACAATGCCGCCGAATATGAAGCTCGCGCCGGACTACAAGCCGCACTCGAGAGGAATGTCCGTAAACTCGAAGTTTATGGGGACTCACCTTGATCATCAACCAAGTCTCCAACAAGTGGAAAACCATAGACCCGGCTTGCAAAAATACCATGCTCGCATAGAGGACCTCATCACACAATTCGAAGAGGTCACCTTCCATTACTTGCCAAGAGACCGAAACAGTTTGCCTGTGATGCACGCTTAGCCACCTCGCCTCCCTTGTGGAAATCCCGAAGGAAAAGCAATCAAACCCTTCAAAGTCGGACGAAAAGGAAATTCCTCGCCTACTGCTGTAGATCGAACTGAACCTAAGCCCGTCAACGAGCCACGTGTACAAACTGATCTTCCAATACTCTCAAGAACGGGAAACTACCTTCATGAACAAGGAAGACAACACACAGAAGGGGGTCAAAACCAAGAGCATCATGGCCCTCTAAAACGCCTTGCCTCTCACTTCACATCCATCTCGGGGATATGTTATACAAGAAACGCTACCATGGGCCACTCCTACGCCGCGTCGCCCAAGAAGAAGCGAACAAGTTCATGAACGAAGTCCACAATGGGGCTTGCGGTCCCCACACGAATGCCAGAGCCCCGATGCAAATCATTCTCGTGATGGGCTACTACCGGATCTCCATGAGGCAGATTGCATCCACTTTGTCCGAAGCCGCGACAAGTGCCAACGGTTCTCCAACCTCAATCATCTACCACCCCACGATCTCTACCGACATGACTACACTCGCCCTTCGCCACTGGGAATTGACGTCATCGGGAAAATCGCTCCGCCAGTGCAAAGAATTCGGTCACGAAGTTCATCTTAGTAGCCATCGACTACTTCACCAAATGGGTCGAAGCCAAGTCCTACAAGGTACTCACCTCCAAGAAGGTCGCACATTTCTCAAGGAAAACATCATATGCCGATACGGCATCCCAAATGAGGTCATATCGTACAACGGCTCACACTTCAAGGGGAATTCGACTGCATCGTCGGCCGAATTCAAGATCACACGCCACAAATCTTCTCCCTACCGCCACAAACAAACGGCGCTCGTGGAAGCAAAGAACAAAACCTCGAACTGAGATCATCCGAAAATGACCACCCGAGGACGAGATTGGCCCGAGAAGCCGCACCTTGCACTTTGGGGCTACCGCACATCGGGCCGAACAGCCTACGGAGAAACCCCATTTGCCCCGACATACGGGATGGAAGCAGCCCTTCCCATCGAGCTAGAAATTCCCTCTACTCCGAGTGCCAGCTGAAAATGACATCAACGAAGCCGAATGGCTCCGGCTTCGACATGACGAATTGGCTCGCTTAGACGAGCGACGACTAAAGGCCATGGAACACGTCCCGAGCCTATCAAAGCGTGATGGCTAGAGCTTTCGACAAGAAAGTCAAATCCCGAGACATCGTGGAAGGTGACCTTGTACTCAAAGAAAAGCCTCCCACTCGAACCAACCCACTGGGAAAATGGGAACCCACATGGATCGCCCTTTCGTGGTTCAAAAGATCTTTCTCCGGAGGCGCCATGAAGCTACCGTACCTAGACGGCAATCCCTTCATGAATCCAAATAACGGAAGCAAACTTCGCAGATACTTCGCCCGAAGAAGAACAACTGTGGCGCATCTCTTGGCACTCCATGTAGCGCCGAACTACGCAGACCTGAGCCTCTAGTCCGGGGAACGTAGGCAACCTTAATTGGTCCTGGTCTAAAAATACACAAAAAGTCAAAAGTTTGAATGTCAACCAAGACTTCCATCAAGCTCCGCACTTTTCAAGAACACGCCCAGCTAGCCACCTTGACTCAAGTCAAACGACGAAGGCAACATCAAAGGACATCCGAGGGTCACTCAAAGATCAAACGATCGACTTCATGTCTACTTCCAAGCTGGGCTTGTCTTCGCCTCACGCGCTTCAAAAAAAAAAAAAAAGAGCTCGAGCAAGGGCTCACAAAAAAAAAAAAGAGTTTCGAGCAAGGGCTCACAAAAAAAAACAAAAGAAGCCTTTGGCGTAAGCCGCAAAATTGAGGTCAAGAGCCCGACGCCAACAAGCGGCAAGGAATCTACGAAAAGACCGTCAAAACGACTTGTCAAGGGAGCATTCAACCTCTCACCAAATACAAAGCCTCAAAGAAAGGGGATTGCCGTCGTGGCCTGCATCGCTTCAGCCCGCATACGCAATGTAAAAGTCCAAAGATGGACGCCGACAAAGTGCACAACAAAAGCAAAGGCAAACAAGAGATCTTGCGTCTCGACAAAGCTTTAAAAGTAAATCACAAATCACTAACGGTTACAACATTTCTTGATGAGTTCAAGCACGGTCTACTCTCAAGTTCACAACATGCTAAAAGACAATTTAATACATTTAACTAATAATGTGTTTGCAATGCAATGAATGGATACTTAGGAGGTCATTCCTGCGCCATCTCGCGCTTGTCCCTCCGCCATTCTTTCCTTTCTTTCCCTCGTCCCCTACAGTCTTCTTTCGCCTCCACGTGAACCAACTCGCGTCTCTCGCCCGAGATCTCGTCCTCCCCGCAGAGTCAAATAATCCAAGAGAGCTCGTGGCTTCATTCGCCCGTGCTTCGGCTCGGATCTCCTCCCCGCGAGCCCGTAAAAGAGGACCTCTCCCCGTCGCCGGTCAACTCTAGTCTCGTAGTCAAACAAAGCGTCTCCCGTCACATCCAAAGTGGTCGACTGTGCTTCGCACTCCTAAGGCAATAGCTACTACGACAACCGGGTCCTGTAGGGATCGCTACACGCCTCGCTTCTCCAAGACCACTTGGGATCGCTCAACACGCCGCTGTTTCATACTAAAGCCGGGGATACCGAGTCGTCAATACAACGCTCTGACGCATCTAAGGAGTACCACAGTGAGGGAAAGCGGAATACTTCCATACCTCGACAATACAAGAAGGCACTGGGGCTGCCATACAAAGCAGGAGCTATCTCCGCAAAGAGCAAGGTCATCCCAGCCCTCAACAAAGGCTCCCTGCGCTTCATCCCAAACCGCCGGAAACAAGCGACGGAATATAGAAGGAGGACCAAGACAAACCTGAACTCTAAACGTAGGGACCCTTCCCTGCAAGATCCTCCCGGTCTCAATCCTCTGAAGAAGGAACCCACCAAATGGATCTCGATGCGTACCAAGCCGTGCCATCCATCTCTCCCAGCGTGATCGATCCATATCCAACACAAGAGGTCGCCGAAAGCAAATGACCACGGGCTAAACGACGTCTGAGCTCCTGGGCATGGCCTCGAAGTCTCTCTCGCAGCCCACAAGGTGAGCAAAGCGGGCTTCCTCTCATAAAACGATCCCCGCCGCGACGGCCGATACCATGAAGAGTCTCCCCAAAGACCAACGGGACAATATCCTCTCCACTCGCAAAGGCCTCTACCACATCTAGCAAAGCGCCATCACAAATGCCAAGGGAACCGACTGTAAAAGCGTCGCCATCACGCACAAGGCAAATACATCCCAAGAGACGTCACTCTCATCATCAACCATGAACCGCTCCTACAGCTCGTAAATGTCGATATGACCCGAATCAAGGATCATGCCCCCGCACTTCTTCCAACGAAGTACGAAGAAAGTCTCGCAAGCTTCACGCTCACAAGAAAGACTCACCAACCAAAGGAAGCCGAGATGGCCTCCACCTCCGGTCCCTCCAATCAAAGCCCGAAAATCTTCAAAAGTGGGCACCATTTCATTGTAGGAGAAACAAGACACGTGCCTCCTAACATCCTGGTAACTTCGCGGCAGCCGCAACAAATCCCAATCAGAACCAACTCCTTAAAAGACCAAACCGAGCAAAGACGAAACCTTACCTCGAAAGCCCGTCTCGATGCCTCATACGGCGCCGCATCCACGTTTTCAACCGCTCAAGGAAGTGTGCTTGCCTCTCCCCGCGAAAGCCTCGGCAAAATTCTAGGGACATACGAAGAATCCATGGCAAAAATGGAGGTTCCTAGAGAAAATGGGGAAGAAAGCTCGAAAATGGCTGCAAATGGGGAAATGAGGAAGCAACTGTGCACCGGAAAGCATTTATGTCCTTCCCAAAGCAAGGTTGGTCCGTACGACCTCTTTGCATGCTAAGTATGTCCTATCGACCTGACTCTTGCAAATGTAACCCATTTCCTTAAAACAAGCATAACAACCACTCCGTCCTCAAGAAACCTTGCTCCAAATGGGGCATTCCAAACACTCGGCCAAAGCCATTTCCGGCAAACCAACACTACCCACAAACGCACTCTCACTACACGTGGCATGTGACAAAAATAAAAATAATAATAGCAACAATTTCTAGGACAATTCCTGAATCACAAAAAATAAATGACATTACATCTTTTAAAAAATAAAATACTGCTTTTGCCATGCAAATACATGTGTTTTATTACAAAGTACCCAAAAATGTCTCAAGGTTGCTAAACAAAAAAAAAAAAAGAGAGGGATATGAAAAGAGGGGAAAGCAAATGAATACTACCTGTAATCCTCATCATCATCCTCCTCGGCCAAGATCCTCCAAAAAGAAAAAGTCGGGCATCCCAAATAACTCGCCCGTGGCAAATACATCCTCACCCTCGTCGGAATACTCGAAGCACCTCGCCTCCGAGGCTCCCACGAGAAGTACTCGAAGTGGATCAAATCCCCGGCGAAAGTGATCAAAGAAAGAAGGCTCGAGGAAACCCCTCACCCCAGGTGCGCTCGCTGCGTGAGTGGCAGCTGAATCGGATAAAAGGGCCGCTTCGCCCTCGAAGGCCTCCCGCAGCCTGCCGAAGACGTGCCCCGGCATCCATGCTAAGTGCGCGCCCCCTCAAAGGCCCCCTCCCCGCCGCGGCTCCGGCTCGGCTTCTAGGCGGAGGGGAACGCCCACGTAATGCCTCGAAGGGCATAGGCTCGCACGCCGCACACGACGCGAAGACCGACAGACACCTTCGACGCCATCTTCTTAGCGAAGGAGCGCATCGCCACGTAACGGCGAGTCAAGCCGCATATCGTAGGCTCTCCCGGACTCCGGCACCACAAGCAAGAAGCCAAGGGAAACGCTTTTTATCAAATACGCTATACTCAACAACAAAAAGAGAAAAATGCGTTAAAAGATGTCCAAGATGGAAAAGAAGTCGTGCCTGACACTTCACCGATTGGCTTCTGCAGGTCCAATTTCTCGATATGCGCAGCCAGAGCTCTGCTCTCCGAACGGCATGCGACACCCTCCTTCCTCGCATCCTCGCCCCCGCGGACGCACAAGTGGAAATCTCGGTCCCGGCATCGGAACCTCTCGGGAGCCTCGCGGGCCGCCTCTCTCCCGCGCCGCAACACTGGGCGCCCTCGCCTTCCTCCTCACTCTAAGGGCCCCGTACTCCTTCCTCTCCGTATAAAATGAACTCCTCGGCACCGACAATCTCCGTCAAGGTACCTCTCAAAGTCCAAGCACATCCATGTCCTCGGAATCAAGCATCCCAAAGGGAGGGTCCTCCTGAGCCAGCGGGAAGCACACCGCCATGCCGCGTAAGACTTCGCCCTCCCCTGTGCATACGGCGTCAAGCAAGTCAAGCCTCGCAAAAGCATCTTCCGCCGCATTGGCCACCTGAGCCCCTCGAACTCATCTCCTCTATACCGAACCCACGGGAACACAACGAACCCCTCATCGGCCATCCCCGCTCCAAACGCTCCCGCACATCCCCGCGTAGGCGATGGTGAGCTTCCTCCGCCGGTCCTCCTCTTTCCTCGCCGTACGAGCCCATCCCCCAAAAGATAAGCAGTGGTACGCAGCAATGTACTCCCCCCTGTCAAAGGATCCCTATCCCACTGTGAAGCACTGAAAACCTCATAAACCACACTACGACAAAACAGAGAAAGCTCAAGCAAAAAAGACAACGGAGAAAAGACAAGTTGCTAAATCAAAAACAAAGCAATAAACTCATACCTCCAAAGCAAAGTCAAAGCAGCCAACGAATCGGGCTGCCACCTCTCTCTGGCTAAACCGGTCCTAAGGAGAAGGTAGAGCTCAGCCAAGCCTCCGCTCGCCCCCAAGCAATGTCGTGCACCCTATCCAGACGGGCCAAGCTTTCCAACAGTAGTGCAAAGGGAGCCGCGGTCGCCGGTGGTTCGAGAACAAAGTCTCTGATGGGGGCAAAGGCATACCACAAAGAAGGAGCGCGCCAATCGCTCCGCTCACACTCCGGTTTGGTGATTCTGGACGTAGCCCCCACACCGTCAGCCGTGATCCTCATCTCTACGTCGCCGTACAAAGATCCCTGTGCCCCTCGCGAGGACGAGGCTCAAAGCCCAGCAGCCTCGGCCGCACATCATCGTAGATCATGTCTCTCCACCCACAGCCGTGCTCCCTTTCAAGGAGAGCCCAAAGCATCGCAAAGCAAAATCGGTGGACATCGTCACCTCGCCCCACTCAGTGTGGAAGGTGCGGGGTGGGTATCCCACCAGATACTGTAAAGGCTCCAGAAGACACTCTTGTTCCTTCCTCGCGCCGACACTACCTGTGTTCTCAACGAACACACCTAGGCCGTAAGCATAAACCAACCTCCGGG